>JARQOC010000002.1:492652358-492957003 GCA_033576535.1 Allobates femoralis
GTGTCTTCCTGCTTGTCACGTGACCGGCCGGCGTCGCGATGACGTCATCCCGATGAGCCCGGTGGCCACAAAGCAGGAAGACACAGAGGAAGATGGAGCCCGGAGCCCAGGAGCCGCGATCCGCCACCGGAGGGTGACAGGTGATATCCTGGTAATGTATATGCGCAGCGCTGCATGCAGGGGGAGCCATCATGTGAGGTGGGGGCGCCAAACTTTGAGGGGGGCCCTGCTGGGGCCCTGTATACTACCACTGGGGCTGTATATACTATTGGGGCTGCGTGTATACTACCACTGGGGCTGCCGTATACACCTCTGGGGCTGCTGTATACTACCACTGGGGCTGTATATACTACTGGGGCTGCGTGTATACTACCACTGGGGCTGTATATACTACTGGGGCTGCGTGTATACTACCACTGGGGCTGTATATACCACTGGGGCTGTATATACTACTGGGGCTGCGTGTATACTACCACTGGGGCTGCTGTATATACCTCTCGGACTGCTGTATACCACACTGCTGGTGGCTGTATACCTGTGCTGGGGTCCACCCTCGGCTTATACACGAGTCAATAGATTTTCCCAGGTTTTAGGGGCAAAAGTAGGGGGGTCGGCTTATACACGGGTCGGCTTATACACGAGTATATACGGTAATTAATATGGAGGCAGGAGGGAATTTATACACCATGGAGGACGAAGAGAGGATATTGCAGGGTATAGAAGATAATGTGGATTTTTTAAGTATACCATCTGTTAACAACTTAAAAAGAAAATATGAAAATGGTAGGAAGAAAATGGTTTCAATGGAAATGCATCTAATAATGCTTGGACAATATTATAAAAATAAGCGTGTCCCGAGGGGATTAAGATCTACTATCCGACCCACTTTGTTTATGGATAATTTACAATACTGTGAGAATTTTTAAAACAGTATCTGACAAATATGCTATGGATATCATGTTAGTGAACATGGAGTACCTACAAGAGGAATTAGCAAAAACATCACAGGAAAATAATGAGATGGAGACAGAAATCAAGAGCTTGTTGAAACAAGAGGAGTTTTCCAAATTTAAAGAGACAGTACACATAAAAGTGGAAAAAATGAAAAAAGAATTGGAGGAAACGAAACGACAAAAATGGGCAAGGGATGCAGAGGACTATAAGTGGTTTTGTATACAATTGGCAGAATATCAAACAACCCAAATGGGATAAAAAAGATGGTTATGGACAAAAGAGACTTGAATCATTTAAATGTACTACTGTATATGAACCTTGTTTTTTCAACAGACAAAAACGATCCAATAGGAGAAGAAGAGGAGGGAGCCGCTGGAGCAGAACCAAGAAAGCAAAGGAACAAATGACAGAACCAGAAACAACACAAAAGGAGAGATCAAGTTTAGTGGTGAATATTTCCAATAAAAGTTTAACAGTTGCCCAAAATAGATTATTGGATAAAGGTTTGAATTATAATATAGCTTGTCATGTTAATTGGTTTAATATTGATGTTGATATGTATAGGTTTTTCAGGAATATTAAATTGAAAAATTGGTTTAGTAAGAAAACAGGTGGTTTAAAAATTAAAAATAGTGAAATAGCACTTAATGACCTAAATTTACAGAAAAGGAGTGATTTTATACCAAAAGAATCGAGTACAGCCATAGAGACATTCATTACATCTGTCAAGAAAGAAATAGCAGAATTAAAAACAAATTCAAATGTTCAATTAAAAAAACCTAATATAACTGTACAAGAGTGTGAATCATTGAAGGAACTGGTCCATGACGACGACCTTATTATTAAACCCGCTGATAAGGGTGGTGCGGTCGTCGTCATGGACCGTTCCCAATATGTACAAGAAGCTAAAAGACAGTTAAACGACACAGATGTCTATAAAAAATTAGATAAAGATCCGAAATTTGAAATCCAGAATATGTTAAAAATGTATTCGGTAAAGCAGCAAAAGGAGGAATTATTGATCAAGATACGTTTGACTATCTCATAGTTAAATATCCTAAAACACCAGTTCTCTATTTAGTTCCCAAAATTCATAAATCTATAGAACAACCCCCAGGGCGACCCATTGTCGCAGGGATAGACTCTGTTTTTAATAATGTGGGAATTTTTTTGGAACGCATTTTATTCCCTTTATCTATTAAGGCACAATCATATGTAAGGGATACTCGACATTTTCTGGAACAAATAGCAGATTTACAATTACAAAAAGATGACATACTGGTGTCGTTTGATGTAACGGCTCTGTACACTTCAATACAACATGGGATAGGGATTGAAGCTGTCAAGAAAAAATTAAATACCACGGGTTATACTGTTGAATGTCAAGAATTAATAATTAATTTATTGGAAATTTGTTTACGAGAAAACTATTTCTTATTTGAGGACACATATTATAAACAACAAGTTGGGACCGTCATGGGGGCGCACATGGCGTGTTCTTATGCAAATATAACGATGATGGTTATTGAAGAAGAACAGATTTATATGTCAGAGTATTTTAAGAATGTTATCAAATGGAGCAGATATATTGACGATACATTTCTAATTTGGAGGGGCTCTATAAAACAATTGGAAGAGTTCCATAGGTTTTTGAATGGAGTAGATCAGACTATAAAATTTACAAAAGTGTATTCACTGAAAGAAATACAATTTTTAGACGTAAATATAGAAATAAAAAACAACAAATTAGTAACCAAATTACATGTAAAAGCTAGAGACCGCAATAAGTTATTGCATTTTAAAAGCAATCACCCACTTCAAACTATAAAAGCGATACCACTAGGACAAAAGACTAGGGTACAAAGAATAGTGAGTGAAGAAGAGGAAAAAGAAAGAACTATAGATGGATTAATAGCTAAATTTGAAGAAAGAGGATATCCAAAAAATATTCTTTTGCAACAGAGAAAAAAAGTTAAAAAATCTAATATAAAAAAATCAAAGAGATAAAACCATGAATAGGATATCTTTAATAATGGAGTATGGGGAAGAATCGACTGAAATAGAAAAAATTATTAGAAAACATTGGATACGGTTGACAAATGCCCACCCAGAAGTACAAGAGTTCAAACTTCCACCTACAATAGCTTATAGAAAAGGAAATACATTAAAAAGACAATTAACAAGGGCTGATATAGGTAGTGCTAAAAAATCGAAGCAAACAACCATTACTGGAAAAATGAGGGTAGGTTGTTTTCCATGCGTAGGATGTTTGGCATGCCAACAAATTCTAAAAGGTGACCACTTTATACATCATGTAACAGGGGTTAGATATGAAATTAGACAGTTTGTTACATGTTCATCTAACCATCTTGTATACCTACTGGAATGCCCCTGCAAGCTATATTACGTCGGCGAAACAACTTTAGAGTTAAAAATACGTCTCACACAACACAGATATAGTATTCGCCAACAAGTAAAAGGATTACCAGTCTCTAAACATTGGATGGAAAAAGAACATGAGGAAAGTGATTTAAAATGGAGGATAATAGACACAGTGCCTGTTTTACGCAGAGGAGGTGATAGGGAAAAATTATTGAAAGAGAAAGAGCTTAAATGGATAAAATAATTAAATACATTGAGACCTTTCGGTTTAAATGTTGATTATAAATTGAAATTTTTGTTGTAAAGATGGTGACATATATGAGAAACATTTATCCCTGTATATGATTCTGCTTTGTAGTCTGATATGATGTATAATTTTAATCACATTTACGCTATACACTTTTGGTTTACACAAAATAAGTTTTTGCACAGTGTAATTTTCTCTTTTCTGGTCTCTACAATAGGAAAAATAAGGAAAAGAAAGAATACATATATTTGAGCATCTGATCCAGTGAATTCCCATTTTTTCATTTTTTCCTGATATATCTTGTATTATTTTATTCTTATTTTTTGTCAAACCATCATTTTCTTCAGTGCAAAGCCATAGTCTTGAATATGAAATTTTTTTTTCTGGCCAATAGAGGCGTTTGTTTTAAACAGATTATGATAAATAATAAAAAAAGAATTATCGGCAGTAACTCTTTTGTTTGTCTTTTGTGCCCCGTGGTATGAATGATTTTGCCCTTAATGACCTCCATAGTGGAGAAGCCTGGTCCTAATCCAGGGATCTCCAAGAGGGGTCTCACTGTGCTTTAGCCCTTTGATTTGAGTGAAAGCCATGTGAGGGGTTAAAAAAGAATGGTTGTAGCGGTGAGCACATTGATTTAAGATGATATGCACTATGTTTGTGCATTTAGAGTTACTCCACTGTAATAGTTTTAATATTCCCTTTCTAAGTGAGAGATATGTGGATAATAAAGCCGATCATTAAAAAGTTATACCATTTTGGTAGTGATCCGCCGCTGGTTTATGTTGCTTAGCAGCGACAGACGTGAGTATGGTGTAAAAAAAAGTAAGAGTCATCGCGTATGTGCGGGATTCACCTAGTCATCGCGCGATGACGCTACGGGCTTGTAGCCATGGTGAAAGTAAACTAGGAGAAGCGCATGCTTGGTAGGCACTTCCGCAACGCCGAGATGAGGCACGAGTAGCTCAAACAATGGCGCTGCACTGTAAGTAAATATGAGTGGCTTAGATATGAAGTATATTAACTAATTATGACAGAATTAATGGGATACACAGAAATAAAATGCTCATAGAGTCCCAAAAGCAAAAGAGACCGAGGATAGGAGAAAATAGTATAATATATTTAACACATATGGGCACAAAGTGAATCATAGAAAAAACAAAAGTATTGTAATTCACTAATTTATGATCAATTTAGGTTATGAAAAGATTAATATTATGTTTTATTTAATTTGGTAGACTGTATATAAGGCTGAGAAGGTTAACATGTGATTGCTTCACAAAGGGCGTGTGTGCCCGATACGTGGCCATCTCCTGTCTGATGTTTAACAGAAGCCAGAAATAAAGGACTACTAATCTTTACTTTGAGGAGTGCTGCAGTGAAACTTTTTATACACATATATATATATATATATATATATATATATATATATAAGCAAAAAATGGACAGCAGCACATCCTTTTCAGTGATACATGTGGATTTATTCCTGGACTGCGACGTTTCGGCTCTATGACAGCCTTTCTCAAGCAGTACAGTCTAAGTGATCCAGTGCACATATATATAGGGCCCACACAGGGGCATTTAGTAATTGATAGTGATTACATTGTTAAAAGAAGAACTGTTATTATACAGTAAAAGATAAGTGTACATAGTGCTAAAATTACATTCCAGTGCTAATAATAAGTGACATTATATATACTGTGAAATTTGACATCATAATATCCATAATTAGGGTTAAAATCTATAAGGTCCTGTAATTGGTGCATATTACCTACACCTATATGCAATTGGCTCTGATTTAGGTCATAATGTACTTAATATCTAGCCCACACATAATGTCATGCTGTACATGGTATATCGCCATGTGGGACGCTCGCGCATGCCCAGTTGCGCTCCTGTCCCGATCTCGCGCATGCGCAGTGCACCGATAGCGAGATTCTGGGTCCCCTTACAAAAGAAAAACAGCGGTATCATACAGGTACCAAAAGAAAAGGGTGTTACCCGTGCCTCTCTTGTGTGAACTGTAGATTGAGGAACAAAGGTTCTTCTTTCAGACACCCTACAACGGGTGGACAGCTTGAAATTAAACATTATTTGACCTGTTCGTCCGACTTTGTGATATACCTATTGGAATGTCCCTGTTTCATGTGGTATGTAGGAGAAACCACTTGTGATTTCAAAACTAGAATTAATAATCATAGACATACCATAAGAAAAGAACGGAAGGATCTACCAGTATCCAAACATTTTTTTGAAAAAGGGCATACTGAACATCAATTAAGATTTAGAATTATTGATTACATTCCAATTCAGAGAAGGGGAGGAGATAGAATACGCCTACTAAAAAAACGTGAGTTGGAGTGGATTTATCGCTTAGGAACATTGAAACCCCAGGGACTTAATGTTGATTATAGACTTACTCATGCAATATAAAAACTGTTTTAAATATTTCGACATCTTGATGGAAAAAAATTAATTCAGAATATTATGATTCCTCAAGTATTTTGAGGTATAACAGTCTAAATGACAAGTAGAAAATATTTTTTAATATATAAGTGTATTCATATTTTTTATATATTTATATTTAAGTGTGTATTTATATGATTTTTCTCTTATTTTGCAGATTTGGTGACTGATGGAGGTCTATATGTGCTTTGTAATGTATGGCTCTACCGTACTTTTCTTGTGGTACTGATATGTATTATCAATTTATTTTTTCCAATAAAGAGCATTAATAAGAATTAACTATGGTGGTCTACTTACTATATGGAGGATGAGGGGTGTAAATATGGTGTACATATATACATCTTTTATTATATGCTTCATGGATCCCTCATTAATGGGGAGAGAGAAGTATAAGTATTGCGTTTATATATTCTGCTTAGAAACTATTGTCAAATCACTCCATAGATTCCTCCATGAATCTAATAACTAGTGATGAGCGAGTACTAAAATGCTCGGGTGCTCGAAGCTCGGGCCGAGCATCCCGAGATACTCGTGTACTCGGCCCGAGTACCGAGCCCAATGCTATCCTATGGGAGACACGAGTATTTTTATGAAATGACTGCCGGCAGCATGGAAAAACCCTAAAAATGTCACAAAAGTCTCAGAAGAGTGCTCAAATGACATGGCAACACCATGGGGAAGACCCCTGGAAGCATTTCTCACTCAAAAGTCACAGCTGTGAACAATGTTGTCCGATTTTCACGCCCATTTTACGGAGTCTCCAGAAAACCTTCCAAAATGACACCAAAATGAATATTTAGGGTGGAAATGTTAAGGGCACATACCCAATAGTGAGATACAGCTGGTGTATGTCACTTTTTGTGATTACATAAAAGATTTTACGTGAAAACATTGTGCGGCACTCCGATGACCCTGAGAAGAGACGAACATGAAGCCCTGTCTTGAAGTAATGTGCCCATTTTGAGGAACTGGGTCTATTGTAGTATCTTCCTTTGCCAGGGCAGTCCAAAATTGGGAGGTTCAACAATGCCTCTGGATACAGACATGCAGGAGGGCCTGTAAACAAGAACTGGGTGTATTGTAGTATAGCCCTTTGGCCAGGGCAGCCAAAAATTGGGAGGTTCAACAATGACTCATGCATTCAGACAGGTAGTAGGGCCTGTAACCCTCAAGTGGGTGTATTGTAGTATAGCCCTTTGGTCAGGACAGCCAAAAATTGGGAGGTTCAACAATGACCCATGCATACAGACATGTAGTAGGGCCTGTAACCCTCAAGTGGGTGTATTGTAGTATAGGCCTTTGGCCAGGTCAGCCAAAAATTGGGAGGTTCAACAATGACCCATGCATACAGACATGTAGTAGGGCCTGTAACCCTCAAGTGGGTGTATTGTAGTATAGCCCTTTGGCCAGGGCAGCCAAAAATTGGGAGGTTCAACAATGACCCATGCATTCAGACATGTAGTAGGGCCTGTAACCCTCAAGTGGGTGTATTGTAGTATAGCCCTTTGGTCAGGGCAGCCAAAAATTGGGAGGTTCAACAATGACCCATGCATACAGACATGTAGTAGGGCCTGTAACCCTCAAGTGGGTGTATTGTAGTATAGTCCTTTGGTCAGGGCAGCCAAAAATTGGGAGGTTCAACAATGACCCATGCATTCAGACATGTAGTAGGGCCTGTAACCCTCAAGTGGGTGTATTGTAGTATAGGCCTTTGGCCAGGGCAGCCAAAAATTGGGAGGCTCCTCATTGTCCCTGGATAGATACGTGCAGGAGGGCCTGTAAACAAGAACTGGGTGTATTGTAGTATAGTCCTTTGGCCAGGGCAGCCAAAAATTGGAAGGTTCAACAATGACCCATGCATACAGACATGTAGTAGGGCCTGTAACCCTCAAGTGGGTGTATTGTAGAATAGGCCTTTGGCCAGGGCAGCCAAAAATTGGGAGGCTCCTCATTGTCCCTGGATAGAGACGTGCAGGAGGGCCTATAAACAAGAACTGGGTGTATTGTAGTATAGCCCTTTGGCCAGGGCAGCCAAAAATTGGGAGGTTCAACAATGACCCATGCATACAGACATGTAGTAGGGCCTGTAACCCTCAAGTGGGTGTATTGTAGTATAGCCCTTTGGCCAGGGCAGCCAAAAATTGGGAGGTTCAACAATGACCCATGCGTTCAGACATGTAGTAGGGCCTGTAACCCTCAAGTGGGTGTATTGTAGTATAGCTCTTTGGTCAGGGCAGCCAAAAATTGGGAGGTTCAACAATGACCCATGCATACAGACATGTAGTAGGGCCTGTAACCCTCAAGTGGGTGTATTGTAGTATAGTCCTTTGGTCAGGGCAGTCAAAAATTGGGAGGTTCAACAATGACCCATGCATTCAGACATGTAGTAGGGCCTGTAACCCTCAAGTTGGTGTATTGTAGTATAGCCCTTTGGTCAGGGCAGCCAAAAATTGGGAGGTTCAACAATGACCCATACATTCAGGCCTGTAACCCTCAAGTGGGTGTATTGTAGTATAGGCTTTTGGCCAGGGCAGCCAAAAATTGGGAGGCTCCTCATTGTCCCTGGATAGAGACGTGCAGGAGGGCCTGTAAACAAGAACTGGGTGTATTGTAGTATAGTCCTTTGGCCAGGGCAGCCAAAAATTGGAAGGTTCAACAATGACCCATGCATACAGACATGTAGTAGGGCCTGTAACCCTCAAGTGGGTGTATTGTAGTATAGGCCTTTGGCCAGGGCAGCCAAAAATTGGGAGGCTCCTCATTGTCCCTGGATAGAGACGTGCAGGAGGGCCTGTAAACAAGAACTGGGTGTATTGTAGTATAGCCCTTTGGTCAGGGCAGCCAAAAATTGGGAGGTTCAACAATGACCCATGCATACAGACATGCAGTAGGGCCTGTAAACCTCAAGTGGGTGTATTGTAGTATAGCCCTTTGGCAGAGCAGCCAAAAATTGGGAGGCTCCACATTGTCCCTGGATAGAGACGTGCAGGAGGGCCTCAAAACATTTTTCCCATTGAAAAGTAGTGGGTATCCTGTCGTTGTAATGCCCATTCAAAAAGAATGGGCGTAAAAATTTACCACTGGGGGTATACCTGAAACAACAGCCTAAGTATTGTAACGGTCATCATGGTGGCACATGAGGAGAAGGAGGAGCAGTCCAGCGATTAGCCAAGGAAGAGGAAGACGACGTGGTGGATGATCCAGTAGCTGACCCAACCTGGCAGGAGGATATGCAGAGCGAGGACAGCAGTGCACAGGGTGAGGGAGGCGTAGCATCCCAACAGGCAGTATGAAGCAGGGTCGGGTCCGCAGGCAGAAGGCAGGGAACAGTTACCCCGAACAACTACACGACACAAGGTGCCTGTGCAAATGTTAGGTCTTCCCGAGTCTGGCAGTATTTTAAGTTGGCTCCAGATGACTCTAAAAAGGCCATTTGCAACACCTGCCATGCCAGCATCAACAGGGGTACGAAAACTAGCAGCCTGACCACCACCAGCATGATCAGGCACATGTCAGCCAAGCACCCGACTGACATATATGATACAGTCTATATAGAGTCTAATGCATGGGTATAATGAGACACATGAGACATACGCTTCTTAAGCAGCTCTTGTATGGCTTCATACAAGTTAGTGCATCAACAGGATAACGTAAATGTAAGTTGCAGAGTGCAACGCAAACAACCAAGGATATCAGCGCATTAAAGCATAGTACAAGTCTCAAGGAAAACATTAAGAGTCTATTACTTCCCTGTCAGATGTTGCTGGCAAACAGGAGGATTATGTGTCCATAAATGATTACAGGCAGAGTGAATCCAGGCTTCAGAGAGCAAGTCACAGACAGATTGCAGACCTGATTCAGGAGCACAGGTAAATCATCTGAAACTGATTAAAAGGGCAATTGGCAAGAAACAGGGCAGGGACATCAAAGCTGAGGACTCCATATTTGTTTGAGGGCAAAATTCAATGCACAGGACAGGAAACAAGATGGCCGACAAAATACACTAAATGCAAACATAACAACAGATACAACAAAAAAGACTGAAAACCTTACACCGACTTTGTGGGAAGTACAACAGAGTCGAGGAGCGGTGCTTGCTGATGTCACTGCTACGTCTTCGCGTGTTGTGCATGCGAGCCAATCCCCTGTACATGCTGGCCGCGAACAAGCCTCCGGCCCTGCACCTGAAGTTGCCCACGCACAAATAACACCACCATCAAGCACGTCCTTGTCCCAGCGCAGCGTTCAATTATCCATTCAGCAAACCTTTGAACGCAGGCGCAAATACGCTGCCAACGCCCCACATGCCACAGTCCTGAATTCTCACATTTCGCGACTCTTAGCGCTAGAAATGTTGCCTTTACGGCTGGTGGAGACGGAAGCATTCTGCGACCTGATGGCGGCTGCTGTCCCACGTTACTCGGTCCCCAGCCGCCACTATTTCTCCAGATGTGCCGTCCCCGCATTGCATAACCACGTGTCCAACAGCATCACACGTGCCCTGAACAACGCTGTTTCAGCCAAAGTCCACCTAACCACAGACACGTGGACAAGTGCTTGTGGGCAAGGCCGCTACATCTCCTTGACAAAACACTAGGTTAATATTGTGGAGGCTGGGACCCAGTCTGAGCGAGGGACGGAACACAGTCCTTCCCACACCAAGGATAGCAGGCCCTACCTCTGTCAGGGTTTCACCGACACTCTACAGCTCCGGAATGTCATGCTCTTCAGCCTCCTCCTCCTGCGCATCCTCATCCACTGTACCCTCCACACCAGTCCCAAGCTGGAAGCACTGCAGCACTGCCTCTGCGAAGCGGCAACAGGCTGTGCTGAAGCTAGTCTGCATAGGTGACAAACCCCACAATGCGGAAGAGGTGTGGACAGCTCTGAAACAGCAGGCAGATCACTGGCTCACACCTCTGAACCTAAAGCCAGGAAAGGTCGTGTGTGACAATGGCTGGAACCTGGTGGCAGCTTTGAGGCGAGGCCAGCTGACGCATGTTCCATGCGTGGGCCAACCTGTGCTCAACCTGTTGGTTCAGAGGTTTCTAAAGTCATACCCAGAGCTGTCTGAACTGCTGGTAAAAGTTCGCCATCTGTCTGCACATTTTCGCAAGTCACCTGCTGCTTCAGCCGGCCTTGCCGGCTTTCAGCGACGTTTGCGTCTTCCGGCCCACAGACTGGTGTGTGATGTCCCCACGCATTGAAATTCAACTCTGCACATGTTGGTCAGGATATGTGAGCAGAAGAGGGCAGTTGTTGACTACCTGCATCACCTAAGCCGTCGGGAAATGGGTCAAACTCCACACATAACACCTGAGGAGTGGAGATGGATGTCCGACCTATGTACCGTCCTCCAAAACTTTGAGGACTCCACCAAGATGGTGAGCGGCGATGACGCCATTATTAGCATCACCATACCGCTACTCTGCCTTCTAAAACGGTCTCTGCTGAAAAACAAAGAGGATGCATTGCAGGCCGAGAGCGATGACTTGGAGCAAGAAACAGTAGTGGGTGTGGGTGAAAACACACAGCCCAGCCTCATCTCATCACAACGTGCAGTGGAGAACTATGATGAGGAGGAGGAGGATGAAGACATGGAGCAACTCTCTGGCCAAATTGAGGATATGACATGCACACCAGTCATACCCTCGATTCAGCGTGGCTGGCCAGAGGACAGGGGAGATGAGGAGGAGGAGGAGGACAGCATGTTCAGTCATCGTGTTGGTCTGGATACTGAAGTGATGGCTGTTAAGAGTATGGCGCACATGGCTGACTTTATGGTAAGCTGCCTGGCTCGTGACCCTCGTGTTCAGAACATCTTGGCCGACAATCAGTACTGGTTGGCAACACTCTTAGACCCACGCTACAAGGAGAACTTTATGTCTCTCATTCCTGAGTAGGAGATGTCAGCCAAAATGCAGCAGTTACAGAAGGCCATGGTCACGGAAGTAGGCAAATCATTCCCCTCACAAAACGCTAGCGGCATAGGTCAGGAATCAGTGGAGAACCAAGGCGTACGGCCGAGAGGGGCACAAGTCCAATCCGCCAGAGGTAGTGGAACAGTCTTTACGATGTGGGACAGTTTTCTCAGCCACTCATGTCCCACAGCCCCTGAGGTGCGGGGTAGTGCCACAAGAAATGCTAAGTTTGGCCAGATGCTGAAGGAGTACCTTGCAGATCGAACAACTGTACTGCGAGATTCCTCTGTGCCTTACAATTATTGGGTCTCCAAGCTGGACACGTGGCATGAATTGGCTCTCTACGCCTTGGAAGTCCTGGCCTGCCCTGCCGCTAGCGTTTTGTCCGAGCGTGTTTTCAGTGCCGCAGGTGGAATCATTACTGATAAACGCACCCGCCTGTCAACTGAAAATGCTGACAGGCTGACTCTGATCAAGATGAACAAGGGTTGGATTGGGCCAGACTTCACCACACCACCAACAAATGACAAATGAATTTAAATTTTGTTATGGGAATTTGCCATGTACCTCACTCACCCATGGGTACACACTTCTGGACTTCCGAGTGTCCAAGTGTGGGATCAGTAATGTCTGTGGACGTGTACTCGGCCTGGTGGTAGGAAGGGGGATCAGGTTGGGAAATGTGCGGTGCAGTATCACGGCTACTGACGCTTGACCGTGTGGAAGACAGGGTGTTGGTGGAGGTGCCAATCTGGCTTGAAGCATTATCCGCAATCCAAGTAACAACCTGTTGACACAGGTGTTGGTTCAAGAGCGGTGTACTGGAGCGGGCCCCAAGAATTTGGGACAGGACGTGTGAGCGAGTAGATGTGCCCCTTTGTTGTTGCGAAATTAGTGCTTGCACACGACCTCGGCCTCTGCCTGCACCACCATCACGTTCACTTCATTGTTCCTTGCCAACGCCCTTGCGCATTTTGCTTGTATACAGCGACAACAGTCTGGTGACTGTAATGGTGACAGGAGATTAGGATTTTCGTCCCTAACCTGTATCAAGGTAGTACGTACACGAGTCTGGTGACTGTTCAGATCACAAGAGATTATGATTTTAGTCCCTAACCTGTATCAAGGTAGTAATTACAACAGTCTGGTGACTGTAATGGTCACAGGAGATTAGGATTTTAGTCCCTAACCTGTATCAAGGTATGACGTACACCAGTCTGGTGACTGGTCAGATCACAGGAGATTAGGATTTTCGTCCCTAACCTGTATCAAGGTAGTACGTACACCAGTCTGGTGACTGTTCAGATCACAAGAGATTAGGATTTTAGTCCCTAACCTGTATCAAGGTAGTAATTACAACAGTCTGGTTACTGTAATGGTCACAGGAGATTAGGATTTTAGTCCCTAACCTGTATCAAGGTAGTAATTACACCAGTCTGGTGACTGTAATGGTGACAGGAGATTAGGATTTTAGGCCCTAACCTGTATCAAGGTATGACGTACACCAGTCTGGTGACTGGTCAGATCACAGGAGATTAGGATTTTAGTCCCTAACCTGTATCAAGGTAGTAATTACACCAGTCTGGTGACTGTAATGGTGACAGGAGATTAGGATTTTAGGCCCTAACCTGTATCAAGGTATGACGTACACCAGTCTGGTGACTGGTCAGATCACAGGAGATTAGGATTTTAGTCCCTAACCTGTATCAAGGTAGTACGTACACCAGTCTGGTGACTGTTCAGATCACAAGAGATTAGGATTTTAGTTCCTAACCTGTATGAAGGTAGAAATTACAACAGTCTGGTGACTGTAATGGTTTCAGGATAGGATTTTAGTCCCTAAGCTGTATCAAGGTAGTAAGTACAACAGTCTGGTGACTGTAATGGTGTCAGGAGAGGATTTTAGTCCCTAACCTGTATCAAGGTAGTAAGTACAACAGTCTGGTGACTGTAATGGTTTCAGGAGAGGATTTTAGTCCCTAACCTGTATTAAGGTAGTAAGTACAACAGTCTGGTGACTCTAATGGTCACAGAAAAGCTTGGATTCCGATCTGTATCACCCTGCCTATTTCCTCCTAGATTAGTCCTGAGAAGGACTGTTCTGGTCACTGGAAAGCTTGGACTCCGATCTGGATCACCCTGCCTATATCCTCCTAGATTAGTCCTGAGAAGGACTGTTGTGGTCAGCAGCAGTTTGCAGCCCTGCTCCGGATCTACCTATAAGGGCCGCAAATCTGTCCCTAAGTAGCAGCAGACACTCTCCCTACACTCACTGTCTGGATGGCTGTGTGCCGAGCACAGCGCGCCGGGAGTTATAAAGGCTCGGTCACGCTGTGCAGGGCGGCCAATCACTGCTATGCCACAACTAACAGGGCTGTGGCATTGCAGTGGTCTGCCAGCCAATCCCTGCACGTGGGCTGGCTCTCAAAAGAGCGCCAACATGCAGAGATGACGACCACGAGCACAGCACGAGTATCGCGAGATGACTCGGTTCTCGCCGAGTAGCCCGAGTACAGTGATACTCGTGCGAGTACCGAGTAGTGGCGAGCATGCTCGCTCATCACTACTAATAACACAATAGACCGCAAGAAAATCTCTTTTGAGAGATTTAAGGCTCTTTAAAAATATAAAGTTATAAGATCGCTTTGTTGATATTGTTACTATGGATAAAATGGCCGCCGAGAATCTTGTAGAGGCAGTGCGCATGCGCGGGATCTCGCATAAGCTGGTGGTGCGAGAATCTCGCTATCGGTGCACTGCGCATGCGCGAGATCGGGACAGGAGCGCATCTGGGCATGCGCAAGCGTCCCACATGGCGATATACCATGTACAGCATGACAGTATG
The DNA here is from genome assembly GCA_033576535.1 of Allobates femoralis. Classification (NCBI taxonomy): domain Eukaryota; kingdom Metazoa; phylum Chordata; class Amphibia; order Anura; family Aromobatidae; genus Allobates; species Allobates femoralis. Next base: position 492,667,174 of record JARQOC010000002.1, read on the forward strand.
TGTGGGCCAGATATTAAGTACATTATGACCTAAATCAGAGCCAATTGCATATAGGTGCAGGTAAGATGCACCAATTACAGGACTTTATAGATTTTAACCTTAATTATGGATATTATGATGTCAAATTTCACAGTATATATAATGTCACTTATTATTAGCACAGGAATGTAATTTTAGCACTAAGTAAACTTATCTTTTACTGTATAATAACAGTTCTTCTTTTAACAATGTAATCACTATTAATTACTAAATGCCCCTGTGTGGGCCCTATATATATGTGCACTGGATCACTTAGACTGTACTGCTTGAGAAAGGCTGTCATAGAGCCGAAACGTCGCAGTCCAGGAATAAATCCACATGTATCACTGAAAAGGATGTGCTGCTGTCCATTTTTTGCTTCTATCTAACAATACCTTGGTGATGGTAGGACAAGCTTGCACCCGCTTTATGTAATATAGTGCTGTTCCAATTTTTTGATATTCCATATATATATATACATATATATATACTAGCTGTGAGCCCGATGCAAATGCATCGGGATTCTAGAATGTGCATTAATTTGATTATAGTAGTTATAGCTGGTGTGAGGACTTTTCGGGGGGGTGTGGAATAGTTTTTGGGGAGTCCCATACTTTTTTTGGGGGGTCCCATACTTTTTTTGGGGGGGTCACATACTTTTTTGGGGGGGTCACATACTTTTTTGGGGGGGTCACATACTTTTTTTGGGGGGTCACATACTTTTTTTGGGGGGGGTCACATACTTTTTTTGGGGGGTCACATACTTTTTTTGGGGGGTCAGATACTTTTTTGGGGGGGTCACATACTTTTTTTGGGGGGTCACATACTTTTTTGTTTTGTCACATACTTTTTTGTTTTGTCACATACTTTTTTGGGGGGTCACATACTTTTTTTGGGGGGTCCAATACTTTTTTTGGGGGGTCCAATACTTTTTTTTGGAGGTCACATAGTTTTTTGGGGGGTCACATAGTTTTTTGGGGGGGTCACATACTTTTTTTGGGGGGTCACATACTTTTTTTGGGGGGGGTCACATACTTTTTTGGGGGGGGGTCACATACTTTTTTTGGGGGGTCACATACTTTTTTTGGGGGGTCACATACTTTTTTTGGGGGGGTCACATACTTTTTTGGGGGTCACATACTTTTTTTGGGGGGTCACATACTTTTTTGGGGGGGTCACATACTTTTTTGGGGGGGTCACATACTTTTTTGTTTTGTCACATACTTTTTTGGGGGGGTCACATACTTTTTTGGGGGGTCACATACTTTTTTTGGGGGGTCCAATACTTTTTTTGGGGGGTCCAATACTTTTTTTTGGAGGTCACATAGTTTTTTGGGGGGTCACATACTTTTTTGGGGGGGTCACATACTTTTTTGGGGGGGTCACATACTTTTTTGTTTTGTCACATACTTTTTTGGGGGGGTCACATACTTTTTTGGGGGGTCACATACTTTTTTTGGGGGGTCCAATACTTTTTTTGGGGGGTCCAATACTTTTTTTTGGAGGTCACATAGTTTTTTGGGGGGTCACATACTTTTTTGGGGGGGTCACATACTTTTTTTGGGGGGTCACATACTTTTTTTGGGGGGGTCACATACTTTTTTGGGGGGGTCACATACTTTTTTTGGGGGGTCACATACTTTTTTGGGGGGGTCACATACTTTTTTGTTTTGTCACATACTTTTTTGGGGGGGTCACATACTTTTTTGGGGGGTCACATACTTTTTTTGGGGGGTCCAATACTTTTTTTGGGGGGTCCAATACTTTTTTTTGGAGGTCACATAGTTTTTTGGGGGTCACATACTTTTTTGGGGGGGTCACATACTTTTTTTGGGGGGTCACATACTTTTTTTGGGGGGGTCACATACTTTTTTGGGGGGGTCACATACTTTTTTTGGGTGGTCACATAATTTTTTTGGGGGGGTCACATACTTTTTTGGGGGGGTCACATACTTTTTTTGGGGGGTCACATACTTTTTTTGGGGGGGTCACATACTTTTTTTGGGGGTGCAATACTTTTTTTGGGGGGTCTAATACTTTTGGGTGGGGGGTCCAATACTTTTGGGGGGGTCCAATACTTTTTGGGGCGCGTTCAATACTTATTGGGGCTGAGTGCTCGCAATGGCCGCTTATTATTAGCATTAATCTTATTATTATTAGCATTAATAGCATAATTATTAGCATTAATAGCATAATTATTAGCATTATTAGCATTATTATTAGCATTAATAGCATAATTATTAGCATTAATATCATTATTATTAGCAGTAATATAATTATTATTAGATTTTTTTTTTAATTATTATTTTTTGTAATATTTTATAATTTTTAATTTTTTTTTTTATTATTTTTTTAATAATTTTTTAATTATTTTTAAATAATTTTATTATAAAATTTATTATTTATTTTAACTGAGACACAGTTCTCCTTCTGGTCCGCTAAAAGGGCTGGGCTGATTAGCATATATTTATTTTTTTTATTATTATTTTTATTTAATTTTTTATTATTTTTTTATTATTATTTTTTATTATTTTTTAATTCTTTTTAAATTCTTTTATTTATTATTTAATTTATTATTTATTTTAAGTGAGACACAGTTCTCATTGTGGTCCGCCAAAAGGGCTGAGCTGATTAGCATATATTTATTTTGTTATTATTATTTTTATTTAATTTTTTATTATTTTTTTATTATTATTTTTTATTATTTTTTAATTCTTTTTAAATTCTTTTATTTATTATTTAATTTATTATTTATTTTAAGTGAGACAGAGTTCTCATTGTGGTCCGCCAAAAGGGCTGAGCTGATTAGCATATATTTATTTTTTTATTATTATTTTTATTTAATTTTTTATTATTTTTTTATTATTATTTTTTATTATTTTTTAATTCTTTTTAAATTCTTTTATTTATTATTTAATTTATTATTTATTTTAAGTGAGACAGAGTTCTCATTGTGGTCCGCCAAAAGGGCTGAGCTGATTAGCATATATTTATTTTTTTTATTATTATTTTTATTTAATTTTTTATTATTTTTTTATTATTATTTTTTATTATTTTTTAATTCTTTTTAAATTATTTTATTTATTATTTAATTTATTATTTATTTTAAGTGAGACACAGTTCTCATTGTGGTCCGCCAAAATGGCTGAGCTGATTAGCATATATTTTATTTTTTTATTATTATTTTTATTTAATTTTTTATTATTTTTTTATTATTATTTTTTATTATTTTTTAATTCTTTTTAAATTATTTTATTTATTATTTAATTTATTATTTATGTTAAGTGAGACAGTTCTCATTCAGGTCCGCTATTTTTCCCATTGACATACATTAGCGGTGTGTCGGCGATTTTATGGCCGGCCACCTGGTTCTATTTGTCGGCCGTAAAATCGCGGACACACCGCTAATACATGTCTATGGGCAGTGAGCCCGATTTCGGATTGGGCGCCGACCAATCAGAATTCGAGCTCAATGAGGGGCTCTTCTGATTGGCTGAGGGCAGTACACAGCGACCAATCAGAAGAGCCGCTCATATCTCATTGAGATACAATGGCGGATTTGTCGTCCATTGTACCTGAATGAGAAGAGAAGAGGACGTCGGAGCTGGAAGAAGACAGAAGATCCCCGGGGCCGGACGAAGAGGACGCCTGGCCGGACGAAGAGGACGCCTGGCCGGACGGACGATCAGATGACTAAGAAGACATGTAAGTATGTGCGGACATGGGGGGGGCTGTGTGGACATTAGTGGGGGTCGGCTGTGCGGACATGGGGGTTTTTTCGGACATTGATGGGGGCGGACTGTGCGGGCATGGGGGTGGGCTGTGCGGGCATGGGGGTCGGCTGTGCGGGCATGGGGGTCGGCTGTGCGGGCATGGGGGTCGGCTGTGCGGACATGGGGGTGGGCTGTGCGGGCATGGGGGTCGGCTGTGCGGGCATGGGGGTCGGCTGTGCGGGCATGGGGGTCGGCTGTGCGGGCATGGGGGTCGGCTGTGCGGGCATGGGGGTCGGCTGTGCGGGCATGGGGGTCGGCTGTGCGGGCATGGGGGTCGGCTGTGCGGGCATGGGGGTGGGCTGTGCGGACATGGGGGTGGGCTGTGCGGACATGGGGGTGGGCTGTGCGGGCATGGGGGTCGGCTGTGCGGGCATGGGGGTCGGCTGTGCGGGCATGGGGGTCGGCTGTGCGGGCATGGGGGTCGGCTGTGCGGGCATGGGGGTCGGCTGTGCGGACAGGGGGGTGGGCTGTGCGGACATTGATGTGGGCGGGCTGTGCGGACATGGGGGTGGGCTGTGCGGGCATGGGGGTCGGCTGTGCGGACATGGGGGTGGGCTGTGCGGACATTGATGTGGGCGGGCTGTGCGGACATTGCTGGGGGTGGGCTGTGCGGACATGGGGGTCGGCTGTGCGGACATGGGGGTCGGCTGTGGGGACATTGATGGGGCGGGCTGTGCGGACATGGGGGGGGGGTGGCGAATTGTGTGTAGCGGGGAGCGGAGGCGGCAATGCCGCCTCGGCTCCATGGTCCCCGGGGAGCGAATTGCGGCTCAGGCAGCGACTCGCAATGGCCTCGCGGCCATTGCTCGCGCTACCTGAGCGGTAAATCGCTAAGGTTGTAGCCGGGGCTGTGGATGGATTTTGGGCCAGCGGCTCGCAATGGCCGCTTCGCGGCCATTGCTCGCCCTGGGCCAGCGACTCGCAATGGCCTCGCGGCCATTGCTCGCGCAGCATTGGGCGCTTCGCGCCCAATGTTAAATTCGTATCCACATGACCACGCCGGAAGTAGCGCGCGGAGGGGCGCTTTTCCGATTCGCGATTATATAATAGATATATATATATATATATATATATATATATATATATATATATATAAACTCACATCCACTGAAAATAAACAACTTTCCAGTCCAGATTTACAGGAGAGTGCAATTTTATTACAGAGTGGATCACAGGGAGGGGAAATATACAGAAGACACTCAATAGAAAGGACAATTATTCACCATAGTTTATATATATAATAACAATAATGCATAATTCATGTGCATGAATTGATAATGGGTATTTTACATTCAATATATCTTATATAATAATCGCCAGTTTCTGGCATCCGGTCCGGCCACTGTGCCGCTGTTCCGGCATGCACCGCGGCCGGATGCCATGCGCGCCATCATGAGCCGCAATTACCGGCCAGCGCCCGTCGGGAGATCAGCCGCTCATGCGCAAGACGATGATCTCCCGACGGTAGACACCGCTCATCTCCCACCGCATATGGCGGCCAGTAGCGGCGCTGCTGCCCGCTCTCCCCCGGCCGCTCCACACTTCCCCCTCCCCGCTCTGCTGCCTGGAGAAATACTTTCTTTTTGGAGCCGGTCATGTGACAGGCCCTCTGTGACGTCACATTAGCCCGCCCTGTCACATGACCGACTTCAATGCCGGTGGAAGGAATACAGAGAGCAGAGGACAGGGGGACAGGGGCACACAGGACTGGGGGACAAAGAACAGTGGCAGAGGACAGAGGGACACAGAAGAGGGGCAGAGGACAGGGGGACACAACAGGGGCACAGGACAGGGGGACACAACAGGGGCAGAGGACAGGGGGACACAACACGGGCAGAGGACAAGGGGACACAGAACAGGGGCAGAGGACAGGGGCACACAGGACAGGGCCAGGGGACAGGGGGACACAACAGGGGCAGAGGACAGGGGGACACAGGACAGGGGCACACAAGACAGGGGCACACAGGACAGGGGGACACAGGACAGGGGCACACAGGACAGGGGGACACAACAGGGGCAGAGGACAGGGGGTCACAGAACAGGGGTAGAGGACAGTGGCACACAGGACAGGGGGACACAACAGGGGCAGAGGACAGGGGGACACATAACATGGGTAGAGGATAGGGGCACACAGGACAGGGGGACACAGGACAGGGGGACACAGAACAGGGGCGCACAGGACAGGGGGACACAGAACAGGGGCACACAGGACAGGGGGACACCGGACAGGGGCACACAGGACAGGGGGACACCGGACAGGGGCACAGAGGACAGGAGGACACAGAACAGGGGCAGAGGACTGGGGTGCACAGAACAGGGGCACACACGACAGGAGGACACAGAACAGGGGCAGAGGACTGAGGCACACAGGGCAGGGGCAGAGGACAGGGGGACACAACAGGGGCAGAGGAGAGGGGGACACAGAACAGGGGCACACAGGACAGGGGGACACAGAACAGAGGCAGAGGACAGGGGCACACAGGACACAGGCAGAGGACAGTGGGACACAGGGCAGAGGACAGGGGGACACAGGGGCAAAGGACAGGGAGACACAGGGGCAGAGGACAGGAGGACACGGGCAGAGGACAGGGGGACACAGGAGTAGAGGACAGGGGGAAGCGGGCAGAGGACAGGGGGACACAGGCAGAGGACAGGGGTACACAGGGGCACAGGACAGCAGCAGAAGACGGCAGGACACACTGGTAGAGGATAGGGCCAGGGGACAGGGGAAGATGGGGCAGAGAACAGGGGGAGACAGCTAACCACTGAGCCACCATATACAGTGCTAACCACTGAGTCACTGTATACAGTCCTAACCACTGACCCACCATATACTGTGCTAACCACTGAGCCACCATACAGTGCAAAACACTGACCCACCATATACTGTCCTAACCACTGAGCCATCATATACTGTGCTAACTACTTAGCCACCGTATACTATGCTAACCACTGAGCCACCGTATACAGAGCTAACTTCTGAACCACCATGTACAGTGCTAACCACTGAGCCACCATATAATGTGCTAACCACTAAGCCACCATATACAGTGCTAACCACCCTGCCACCATACAGTGCTAACCACTAAGCCACCATATAGTGCTAACCAGTGAGCCACCATATAATGTGCTAACCACTGAGCCACCATATACAATGCTAACCACTGAGCCACCATATAGTGTTAACCAGTGAGCCACCATATAAATCCTGCAACAACAGCGTAGTTTCTGGAGAGAGGACTGTACTATTCAGTGGCTATTTCTACGGAACCTGTTCATTTCAACGCACTCCCGATGCAATAGCATTGGGCCTATTTCTAGTATATATATGTAGTTCACTCATGTTGACTGAACACGTTCTGACAGTCACAGCATGTCAACTACATACATATTCTAGAATACCCGATGCGTTAGAATCGGACCACCATCTAGTAATAATATATTCCGCAATTGGAGGTGTTTAAAAAAATGTTTAATTTCTGAGATAATCTTATGTATGTGGCCCTGCTCTGTACAGTTTCATTTTTGTTTCTTATCATGGATGGAACACAGTCTAATCATACCACATTCTCCTGGGCAGGGTAGGAAACAATAAAGTATACAAACATTACAGCACAGGGATCACAAATAATTCTTTCTTTGAGGTAAAATATGTTTTACAAACAGGCAGGAAAAATTTTTATCTCACAAAAAAAGAATCAACTGTGATCTCTTGCTGTAATATCTGAATACTCTTTTACTTCCTCCCCTGCCCAGGAAATGTGGCAGGATCAGACCTTGCTCTGTGCATGGTCAGAAACAAAAATGAAACTTTACATAGCAGAGACACATATATAAGATTATCTCAGCACAAGAGCTGTGATATGATCAGAACATGTCTCTGTATGGTCAGACACATCTATTACACAGTACATAGCAGGGACACATGTATAAGATTATCTCAGCCCAGGAGATGTGGTATTATTAGACCATGTCCCTGTATGGTCAGACACAGCCATTACACAGTACACAGCAGGGACACATATATAAGATAATTTCAGCCCATGAGATGTGGTATTATTAGACCATGTCCCTGTATGGTCAAACACATCCATTACACAGTACATTACACCATATATAAGATTATTTCTGCACAGGAGATGTGATATTATCAGATCATGTCCCTGTATGGTCAGACATTATCTAAGTACAGGAACATTTTTAAATACATCCAATTGTGTAAATTATTATTATTTCAAGATCTATTAATTAAAATGAACTTTAAAGTTAACTTTGTTTGTGGGAAGACCCCTTGCGGATGCTTGCGTACAAATCACACATTCTCGTCCGCACCCTGAACGCGATATTTCGCGTTCAGGGTGCAGACGAGAATGTGTGATTTGTCCACAAGCATCCGCATGTGTACAAATCACACAGGGAAGTGAATAGGTGCGCACGGCAATGCGCAGCCGTGCGCATCACTGTGCGTCCCCATGATAAACATAGGGGCACACGGCGTCTGCGCTCAGCTTGCGCTTCCCTGCCGCAGTACGCAGCGGCGGGGAGCGCAAGTGTGAAACCAGCCTAAAGCTTGCAAAATCAGTATGAAAGAAGATATTTTACTTTCACTATCATGATTTTGTGATCATGTGTTTATTTTCTTAAATTAGAGCTGATTCATCAAAGTGTTTAAATACATTTCCTTTTTAAAATTGCAAAATTTTTAGTTAAGTTACAAAAAGTTTTTCTGTTTTCTTACGAATTCCTGCCAGCTCCGGCAAACTGGTAGAACATGAATGGGGCATGGTAGAGCATGGATAGGAAATTCATCTTATGTATACCATCACCTATGCTACAAATGTTACTCCAGCATGTAACTGAAGTAGCATTTTTGGCTCATGAAGGCATATGTTTATGAGAATATGTGAAAATTAATAAGTAGTATTTGCCTTTTAATGGATTCACCGTATCTAACCTTATCATGCCCTTCATTAGGACTAATGTGTTCAATGCTAGTCTGAATTAATTTAACAATAGAAACAATACTTCAGCACTCAAATAAGAAATGTGAATAATCTTACAGTAAAGTCCACGTTTACTATACAAAAATAATTCTTAAAGGAGAAATCAAAAACCATAATTTCAGCCAGACATGGGCCTTTATCAAGGTTATCTGGGGTGTATGAACAAGGTAAAGAATTGTTCACTGACCAGTAAACCTTGGACTTCTTGCAAAACAACAACATGGGATTGGATGCCCTTAAGAAACATGCCTTTAAGCTTTCAGAGATATAATATTGGTGGAATATGGAATGTGGAAGAGGGCTGTGGGTAGGAACCTTATTACTTATAGCTAGAGTTAACTACTTATTGTAACCTTACATAACCTGACACAAGTTGTGCACATACGCTCCACTAACAGCATGTTCACAAATCAATGTACAATACCCTGTATGACTCATTGGAACCTAGGTTAATTTGGACCTTTCCTTTATGACACATTGCCACCTGATCATAACACATTGCAACTTACTATACTATTATTGAGGCTCCATAGACACTATTTTGTTTGTAAGAATATTCATGCAAGTATAAACATTGAGGTTCCTATCTAAGGACATCCTCCACATTCCATAGTCCACCACCATTATTTGTCTCTTAAAGGCATGTTTCCTAAGGGCATATAACCCTAAGATGTTGTATTGCCAGAAGTCCACAGTTTACTGCTCAGTGAACAATTATTTACCTTGTTCATACATCCCAGATAACCTTGACAAAGGACTATGTCTGGTCAAAACATTGTTTTTCTATTTCTCTTGCATGTACTATATTATTATATGGTACATATTTCTTATTTAATTGTCAAAGTATTGTTTCTTTTGTTTGATATTTTTTTCACTTCAGAGCACCGCTGACTAACAGTGAACAGACTTCCTCGCTTAAGTCTGACTGAATCTACCAGTTGGTATTGACTTGTTGCTTGGCTTCACTTTTCTGCAAAATCTAACATATATTAATCATACGTTCATACATAGATTATGTCCCAAATAAAAGTAGGTATACTATTTTTGTACGACTTAGGTTCAGTTTACTTTAAGCAAGACTGTAGGATTGCTGATTTTATTATAGGTCTTGAAAATTCTAGCTAGGCTTCAGCATATACACAAACACTAATAACAAATCAGAAGGCAATGAATTACACATTTGAAAGCCACAGAAGGTTATACAGTTTTGAACTCATTAGCTCACATTCTAAAGATTCATCGATGATGTGGCTTATATATAAAATTTACAATATTGACATTAATGATATAAATCTCTGATCTATATAGCTATTCATTATTTTTCAGTAGTTTTCTATGACACTTTGATAAAAATAGCTAAAATTCACAAATAATCTTGATATGTAATATGATTATTAAGTATGTATCACTTGTAATCACTTTTGGGATTCATCTGTTTTATAGCTATTGTTACATCAGAAGGGAGCAGTCCCAATCAAGTTATATTACCAATTATTTCTAACTGTCTCATATTCTTTAAAAAGTTACAGTTTCCTCAAAATGAAATGTTGATTTGTGTTAGGAAGACCATTCTAATTGGTTATAGAACTGACAAAATGGGATAAAAAGCAGATGAGCGATGACCAGTGAGGTTTATTTTTTTCACGCTGCATTTATTATTTTCTGAGGTCCCGAGAAACCATAAGATATAATAAGTAATTTTTGATTTACATTGAATAACTTTGACGTAAATCGAACATTCTGGCCAAATAGAAATACTTAATTCGAGTTTAGGTAGATTTTGCACATCATTATTAGAACATTAATACAGATAAAGCAATTCCTTACATATAAAATCAGAAAGAGATTGAGAAAGATGGAAATATTTTTTTAGGGTAGGGATAGTCATTATGTTATGTACTAAAAAAAAAGATGTCCGGATTTTGCGTATAAATTTGTATCTCACACTTGTTGATTGAATAAGGCACAATAACAGCTGTTATACCGGGGAAATGTTCATAATTTTTGGTTGGATTTTCTACTCAATATCTAGCACCAGGTTGGCAATATATGTTGCATTGTATGTTGAATATTGGTTCAAGTCCAGAGAAAGCAATCGATATTGGAAATGTAAGTTAAAAGGCCACTCACATCTTAAGATTTTATTGAAAGTATTAGGCCCTGTTTCATCCAAGTGTTTGTTACAATTTTGTTTAACAATGCAAAGTTGCGCAAAATTGCTGCAAACTTTCGTGTTCTCACATCAGTTTTGGGCAACTTTCTATAGATACCCTGCGAAAGTAGCCTAAAAGTGATTAAAAGTTGTTAAAAAATAATAAAATTACATACTCACCTTCCGACGCCTGCATCGGGACCGGCAGAGAAGACATCCGATCGCTGGACAAGGACCTGTCACTACCAGCCAATTAGATGGCCGGTAGCGATCTGGCCAATCAGATGGCGCCACATCACAACCACGTGATCGCTAGCGGCCACCTGATTGGACAATTTGCAAGGTCCTAGATGTACTGTCAGGACCGTGCAAACTGGCCAATCAGGTGGCCGGTAGTGATGACGCCACAAATATTACTCTAGTCACTGACTTGAGTAAAATTTCCAATCAGGCACAGTTTTGTACATGTCACTGAGAATATGCGGTGAATTCCTCTTAATAAAATTTTCACATCCAATTTCTGCAGGCCACTCATTAAGGCTACGTTCATACCAATCCGTTTTGTAAGCCCTTAGAAAAACGGATCCGCTTTTCTAACGGTGCCAATACTGACCCCTGAGGTCCTGGACGTTTTTTGCAAATTTTGGGACTAAGGGGCCTTTCACACTTGCTTATATTTCCTGATTTGGAAGATCAGGAAAAAAACGATTCTTACAGTATTTTGCACATTCACTTTAATTTTGTCAGGTAGAATCTTGTTGCTTCATGTTTTTTCCTGAAATCATTAAAGAGAATGGGCAAAAAGAATGAATCCTGTAAGAATCAGGTTTTTTCCTGATCTTCCAAATCAGGAAAAAACTGCAAGTGTGAAAGGCCCTTTAGTCATGCATGTGTTAACGCAGGTGCCTATACGTGTCATGCGTTAACGCATGCATTTCCCAAGGGACCCCATGTTGAAAAAACGCATTCTTTTTTTTTATAGCACCCAAAAAACGCTGCATGCAGCATTTTCTGGGATGTGTTATTGAAAAACGCAGTGACACTTAATGCACCATGCGTTAACACACATGCGTTTTTGCAATTAGATCCCAAAAACGGATTTAAGACAAAAACGGATGGTATGTGTGAACATAGCCTAAGACTGAAAAGAGTCCCAAGTCTTTATACATTATTCCATATGAAATTCAGATAATCATTTATTTTGATGTCTTTTTTTACATAGATACATTTTATCTGAAAAAGGGAAAGAATCTTTGCTATTTTTACACTAAATAATAATGCTAGAATGCTAAAGGCATGATTTTCCAGACATCATGAAGAATTCAATCCATTTCTTATTTCAGCGAGCTGCCTTTGGCAATACTGATGGAATGGATTGTTAAAAGGTAAATAACTCCCAAAAAGTTGTTTTTTTTTAAATTAAACATCGTGAGCCTGGTCAAAAATTGATTTAAAATTTCTAACAAGTATAGAAAGGAGAACCAAAAACACTTGTGGAGCTATATTACTTACACAATTTCATATAAATTTTACCAACTAAAGATGACAGAGACCAAATTGTTCCTTTTCATCTGACTCCTTAAAGAAGGCCGCTACAATGCACAGGCGCTGCAGCTCATAGTATCATATGTATTTCCCTGATGGCTTCTTTTAGTGATACACGCATGTCTCTGATGATACCAGGAGATTTCTCCTGACATCTTGGTCCCCCTTGAATGCTGGCAATTATAGGTAATATTTCTAATCTACATCCTCTCTATACCGCTCCACCAGCTCTATGGTACTGGAGGTCTGGAGAAAGCAGGCGACGGGCACCGCTCCACACAGCACAGATACGGCTGCAGAGTGTGGACCCCGGCTGCACATGACCGGGACCAGGGCGGAGGACCACCGGCTGCACAGGACATGGAGGGTGAGCGGCACACACATGCAGCGGGTCCCCTGCTGCACTGAGACAGTGTGCCGGAATCGCTTTCACAGCAGCGGTTTCGGCACCTTGTATCAGTGCACTGGGGACCGCTGTTTTGCAGAGGGTGGTTGGTGATGTCAGGGGCTGGGGCGGCCAGTAGGAGCCCTGGGGGTGGTGGCATTCCATAGTGTTTAGTGGGCAGGGGGCGGGCATGTATGGCCTGGGGGTGGCTGGCCATACTAGGAATAGGGGAGGGGGCGTGATTGTGCTAGAGTCAGTGTAAACGACCAGCATGCACAATCACACCCCCTGGACATTCTCTGCCAGCAGTAAATGTGTTATATCTAGGAAACCCTGCAAAATGTTGACAACATGTATATTGCAGATTGTCAACATTTTGCAGCCTAGATATAAATATGAAATAAAACATAAGCCCGGACAACCCCTTTAACAATGTTATTTATTATTGAATTGTATAGAAGTGCTTACCAAAAATAGATAATAGTCACATATCCCAATAAAGCTACCACTAAAACTATAAACATAAAAATTAGAATAAAGTATTGTGTAAATAAATCATGAACCTTTTCAGCCTAATATTGCATACACCTGTGATAAGCGCACTTATAACTGAGTAGCTCTAGTAAAGTGCAAATAGGGCTGAATGACAAGAAACTACAAATGCAGCAAAAAAATATTAGAATCTGAGAGTCCTCAGTGGCTGATACCTTTTAATGGCTAACTGAAAAGATGGTAAACATAGCAAGCTTTCGCGACACTTTGGCCCCTTCGTCAGGCAGATATTGACACAGATTCTGAAGATACACACATATATATAAGCAAATGAAGAAAAAAAACAAAAAACAAGTCTTAGATGTTATAGTAAATGCGACAGGTGACGTAAAGAAGAGTCAGGCTAGGGAGGAAGAGCGGGGCTGGGAAATTGAAACTAAAATTCCAAGATAAGCGGAACAAATTGTATAATGTGGAGGTCTGTGGAGAACTGAAAATACTTAAATGAGTTGAGGAAAGCAATAAAAGGAGGCGAGGGTGTTCATATAAAAAGTGTCAAAAGTTCATTGTCCTCAAAATGGAATCTGTTAGAGATGTAATACGCAAATGTATTTTCAATTTATATAAAAACACATGAATCGGTGATGTCTACAAATGTCCATTCATGTTGTATAAAAAGCCATGAATCCATGTGATACATTTAATCCTGTTTTGAATATGTCAAAGGTCGTTATCAATTTGTATTCCCAAATTCTTCTCTCTTTCAGTGATTTGTAGTTGCTTTTTAAGATGAGCAGCCTCATATCGGCTTCACTGTGGTCAGGGCTGGAAAAATGTTTTTTTACAGGTAAATACATACGCTTTTCTTTTATTGAATGGCGATTGGAATTCATTCTTGTACTGAATTTTTGTCCGGTCTCCCCTACGTACATTACACCTGTTGGACATTTGGTACATATAATTAAATACACCACATTGCTTGTGGTGCAGCTGAAGTTACCTGGGATCTTGTAGTCCTGATCTGTTCCAGGAATCGTTATCTTGTCCGTTGCCATTATAAATGGACAGATTTTGCACCTGCAGAAAAAAGGGAATTATCCACAGCACCTTGCGGAAGGGGAATCCTCTGGGTTCCTCACATTTGGGCGCACGTCCTAAGCCAGGGAGATCCACCCAGCAAGGACAACATTCATATAAAGGAAGAACAGCGCCTCACAAGCTGGTAGCTTAAATCTTCATACCTTTATTCCATCTATCACAGCACAACGTTTCTGTTAACAACCTTCTTCAAGTGCATGAAGAAGAAGGTTGTTAACCGAAACGTTGTGCTGTGATAGATGGAATAAAGGTATGAAGATTTAAGCTACCAGCTTGTGAGGCGCTGTTCTTCCTTTATGTAGATTTTGCACCTGTTCTGGTTGCAGGGAAAGGTTCCTGTTGTTGCTGGAGAGGACAGGGTGCTTCTAACAATGATGTTTTTAGATTCGGAGGTTGTCTAAAACACAAGAGTGGGGGATCCAGAAATATTGATTTTAGGTGGGCATCTTTTTGTAGGAGTGGTTGCAGTTTCCATGCAGCTCCTCTTAAAGATAAGAGAAGAATTTGGGAATACAAATTGATAATGACCTTTGACACATTCAAAACAGGATTAAATGTATCACATGGATTCATGGCTTTTTATATAACAAGAATGGACATTTGGGGACATCACAGATTCATGCATTTTTATATAAATCGAAAAGACATTTGCTGATAACATCTCCAACAGTCTCCATTTTGAGGACAATGAACCTTTGACACTTTTTATATGAACACCCTCGCCTCCTTTAATTGCTTTCCTCAACTCATTTAAGTATTTTCAGTTCTCCACAGATCACTACCATATTACCATTATACAATTTGTTCCGCTTATCTTAGACTTCTAGTTTCAATTCCCAGGACCATCTCTTCCTCCCTAGCCTGACTCTGTTTTATGTCACCTGTCGCATTTACTATAACATCTAAGACTGTTGTTTGTTTTTATTTGCTTCATTTGCTTATGTATATGTGTATGTGTCTTTAGAATCTGTGTCATTATCTGCCTGATGAATGGGCCTCAGTGTCCCGAAAGCTTGCTATGTTTACCATCTTTTCAGTTAGCCATTAAAAGGTATCACTGAGGACTTTCAGATTCTAATATTTTTCTATCTACTGGCTAACACAGTATAAACATTTTTTAACCTTAGCAGAAGGACTATAGTAAGATTAATTGATTAAACAACTTTTACAGATAGAATAAAATGATAAAATGATAAAATGAGTAACGTGCAAAACCAAAGAAACACACCTAATATTGGATATGGCGCCTACTAGTGAGCAAGGAAATTACTGTACATTTAAAGCACCACTCCATCATTGAAAAATAATAACTCACCAATTTGTTTAGCTAAAGCCTGTGACTTAGATCATAAGTGCCCAACTCCAGTCCTCAAGGTCCACCAACAGTCCACATTTTCAGGATTTCCTGAGCATTTGACAGCTAGTTATTCAATCTCCTGCACTGGTGATGATTCCATCTATCAAATCCTAAGGAAATTCTGAAAACATGCACTGTTGGTTGGCCTTGAGGAGTGGAGTTATGGACCTCTGATTTAGATTAACGTTTTGTGGTCTGTAAATTGCCATTTTCTCAAGATATTGCAAATAGTTAATAAGTAGCAACTTTTTTCTACTGTTATCAATGAATCTCCATTTTCTCTGCTACTGCATCTAATCACTTGTTTAGCTATGTACATAAGTATGATATCAAGTAAATCGACTGCAGTACTCCTTTTTCGTGTTTAGTTATGACTTTATTGGGCCATCAGGTGTCCAGCAACGTTTCGGGACCAAACTCCCCTCCTCTAGCCTTAGAGGAATGGAGTTTGATCCCGAAACGTTGCTGGACACCTGATGGCCCAATAAAGGCATAACTAAACACAAAAAAGGAGTACTGCAGTCGATTTACTTGATATCATAATCATAATTAGATGGGAGAGGAGCTGTGACTGAATTGCACCCGAAGGAAAAAGCTGTGCTGCTTTGTTTGATAAGTATGTATATAAGTATACACAAAGCACATACATATTTGAATACATGAAAAGCACACATATGTTTAGGTTGGCCTCCACTGAGCCCGGGTGTAATGGCAGACCACTGTCACAGTGGACACTCTGGCTGGCAGGTCATTCTCTGCAGAATAAGAAGGGGTGAAAGTTGTAGATGGAGGTACAGGATCAGCTGCTCTCAATAAGTAATATCCAAGTCTTAGGTGCAACTGAATAACTCACTTTTACTGGAACATTTGCTGATATTGATTATTACAGCTTTCCACAGTTGTTAAATATAAAGAGCATCAGTTTCTGATGGTGTGATGAACTCAGCTCTCTTTCTGGCAATGTGTAGTAGCTCTCCTTAGGCTAGGGTCACATTTGTTATTACCTCGCTGCCCGGGGGGTCGCGCTAAAGACAGTGTTTTGCAGCATAAATGCGGTGCTGCTGCCATGGTAGCACTGCATTAACGCTGCCCATACTCACCTATGGAAGATCCCGCCCTTAACGCAATGTGAATGTCGGCATCAGATAGTAATCTCGTGGTATTTCTAAACACGAGCAAAGACGCTGTCCACATTTTGTAGCGCAACTCCCGGGCGGCGCAGTAATAACAGATGTGACCCTAGCCTTACTCCTGCTGGTTATGGCTGTTAGGCTTTACCTCTCCACCTGGACCTTGGCATCTACAGTACCTTAGGCAAGGGTCACATTTGGGAGGCAGTATTTCTTGATGCCTGCGTTAGCGCATGCATATTTTGCTTGTTTTTGCAAGCATTTTTGTAATTTTGTTGTGTCCAAAATAACGCTAGCGTTAACACGTGGTATACATATGTGTCATGTGTTATAGCTAGCGTTAACGCATATGAAAGAGTTTTTGTCAGTTTTTGTTTTTTTACCATTAATTTTTGTGTAGCTACAACCCTCAGCTAATAAAAAGCCCTGATCATTTGGAGGTGTTGCCATTAGCTATTTTGACATTTTTTGTTTGTGTTGCGGCCCTGTGTGCATTATGGAAGATGTTATTTTCCTTGAGCTTCGCTACCTGGCCTTACGTCATCGGCAGTTGCGAGATGCCAGGCGTAGCAGGCTCTGGGTACTTGAGGTTAACTTGCTCAGACCCCTACATGGGTCCTTTCATGTACTGTATCATCAATTGAGATCATTCCCGATTAAGTTCCAGAGATATCTCCGGATGTCGGTGACTACATTTGATGCACTTCTTGCCCTGGTGGGCGATGATATCTGTCACCAGGATACACGGTGGCAGCCGGCCATATTCTCAGCAAAGAGACTGGTAGTGACCCTGAGGTATGTGTTGTTGCCCAGCTGCCTTGTTCCCAGCACACACAATGTACACATGGGATCTCTCTCTGGCTTAACATTACATCATGTCATGTTTGTGTGTCCAATACTAACGGTGTGTACCTTATCATTGCAGGTACTTGGCCAAAGGCGAGAGTTATGCCTCCCTTCACTACCAGTTTCGAAATGGCCAGTCCACCATCTGCGGCATCGTGCCTGAGACGTGCAAAGTTCTATGGAGAAAGTTGTAGCCTCTGGTGATGCAACCACCCACCACCGAGATCTGGTGTCAAAATGCTGTCCAGTTTGCAAAAGTTGCGCAGTTTCCCAACTGCATCAGTGCTCTGGACAGCCAACATAAACATATTCGTATCCACAAGTCACCAAACAGTGGCAGTAATTTCTTCAATTATAAAAAATGTAATTCCATTGTATTGATGACCACAGCGGATGCCCAAGGAAGATTTGTGACAGTGGACATTGGTGCCTACGACTGGTCCAACGACTCGAGGGTATTTAAGAAGAGCAGTATGGGGAAAGCCCTCTATAACGGCCGATTTAATATACCCCCACCAAGGCCCTTACCTGGCACAACGGCACCCAGTGACCCCTATGTGCTGGTTGCCGATGAGGCCTTTCAACTCTCAGTCAGTTTCATGAAGCCATATGCCAGCCACACTCTCACCAGTTCCCGACGTAACTTTAAGACCAGGTTAAGTCAGGCACAAGAATATGTAGAGTGTGCGTTTGGCATATTGGCGGCAAAGTGGTGGGTCCTCATCACTACCATTCAATTGCACCCCTACAATGTTGATAGTGTTGTGAAGGCGTGTGTTTGCCTCCACAACTTTGCTTGCCACCAAGACCCACTCATATTTGACACATATGAATGGGGTTTCACATTCATTGGTCTCCAAGATACCAATGTACGCTCTCCTGTGGCAGCGATGGAGGTTTGTAACCAATACGCTGAGTACTTCATGTCTGAGGTTGGACATGTACATCAACTTGCTGGACATTTTTGAGTTATGTTTTCCCTTTTGTTGCAAAAGTAGCCTAATTTATGTTAATCCTGTAGCTTTGGTTTTTGTGCATTTTTAAATCCATGGTTGTGTACCTTTTTATGTTTACTATAAATCGTTCAAACCTATTGTTTTTTTTTCCTTTGGCTCAATTAAAACTTTACACATGCAAGTGGTGTGAGGTGTTGCCACACAAGGAATGGATAATGTAGCAAATCCTCACACATAAGTCCAAAATCAACTACCTTGCCATGCTAATGGCCAGGTACTACACAGCTATCTCCAACCAGGGGAATTCATGGCTTGAATAATCTTGTGTACATGTGTGTGTAATGTACACCATGTGTCAACCACCCTCAAAAACCTGCATGGATTTTGCAATGTGCATATGTAGTCTAAACACAAATGACCCATTCCGTACTCAATCATTTTGGTGACGGTAAAGAACTTAAGCACCCAAGCATGATTGGTATGTCATGTCTGGTGTTGGTGTACAATTTGAAAACCCTATAATGGTATTCAATGCACTTTAAAAACACTGCCAACCTGTATGGGCTTGGTTTACATTGAGAAATTTCACAAGGTAGTCAGTTGCAAAACACAAAAAAAGAAAATAAACAAAAAACAACATGTTTACTTCACATGAATCAAACAATGGCATACATATGTTGCTCTGTAAATAAATATTTTCTGGCCATACATTGACGAATTGGCTTCACAAATGTGATTAACACAAAATCATTCTTCCTTCAAAATGTAAGGTCCAACCCCCCCCAAAAAAAGGGGTAAATACATGTCAAAGAGCCACTACACACATTGTCTCACAAAGTGTCCCCTACTCTGACTCGGCAGATTCGTCATCGCAGACAACAGTTATGTTGAGAGCAATTTTATTGCAATATTTGGCCACAAGATTGTTCAATTCTGCCCTGAATTGAAAGCGGTGTTGGGGATCCAAATTTGTAAGGTCACACGAACACATTAAGTGTTGCCACTCGTTAATGGGGTGGTTGGTGTCTCTGGCCCTTAGGTCCTCCATTTGCCTTTGAAGGGCAGTGTTGTTGTTGCACATTGTGTCCTGGAGCCGATGGAGCCCATCCAGGATCAGCATGTCCGAGTCTTCCTTCTGTAGATTTCTCTGTCTAGGCCGGGTGATCCTAGGTTGGGTAGCCGTTGGTGCCTGGGGTACGATGGTGACCGGAGCTTGGGCCTGTGGTGGGTTGGTGTCTCACAGATGTCTGGAACTCGTCCCCTAGGTCACGGTTTGTTGGACCTTCCCCACTATTCTGTGCCACATCCAGGTCCACACCTGGTCTACTGCAGTAAGTCCTGTATTGGGGAAGAAGGCAAAACATAAGTGACATGTAGTTGATCTGGACATGTCATTCACATTTGCTGAGAATAATGAGTTAGGCCACTTGCAAATGTCCTTCAACTGTTCTTTGCAGAAAGTGAAGTTGATCGAAATGCTTGTATATCCGGAGTGGCTCAGCACCGGCTCCACTCCGATATTTCTCAGCCTCACGGACATCTTGGACATACCGATCACGGATGGACTTCCAATGGTTATGGACAGTGTGGGCTACATGAATTAAAAAACAAACATTAATTAACATTGACAAACCAAAAAAATATTAATCTCTCACAAAGAACAATACAGCCGATGTGTAGTGTTTTTTTTTTATTTCGCCACGGGAACATACCAATGTTTTGCTGTTGTTCCAGTGTCATGGCCTTGTAATTTGGGAAAAGGTCGCTGTACATGGTAGACCATATCTTCCTATTTTTTATGACACCTTGGTGTCCAGGATGGGCTTGGTTCCACAGGGAGCTATGCGGCTCCACCAAATTTATTAATGTCTCATTGTCCATTTTGGGTTTCCCCGCCACAGAAGCAAATTTCACTCTGAAAGCGGAGCACATCAATGAAGGCACAGACATCTGATTTCAACATTTAGGCAATTTAAAAACTAAATCTGTGGCAGGAAAGCAGACTACCCATTACCCTTCGCCAAGGTCACACAGTTGAAAACACATTCATGATTTATGGGGTACATCAGTACATACGAGAACAGGTGTCTTACCTCTGGAACTGGCTTGCGCGCAACCTTGCTCCCTTTTGCTGTAAATTTTGACCGTGTGTCAGATGGCTCCTTCACCTGTGCCTGTGAATGATACAGACATATGTGTTGTGGGTTAAAACATACACACATAAAAAATGCCACACAATGTTTGAAACCCATATGTGCCCGACTCACATACCTTACGCCGACTCTGTGATGACCCGTCCTTATGACTGTGTTTTGTTTTCACTTGTTATTTTGCTTTTTTGTGTGTCTTTTTGCACTTTTGTTGTTAGGGGGTTAAAAAGAGAGAAACATTGGTTAATTCTTTGCAACAACAAAGCACGTTGACATGAGTAGCCACACACATGCACCAACAGTCATACATGTATACTCATAATGATATTGCTGTTCAAACGTCTATTGTTCTTAATAATGTTTCATTGAATTCCAGGAGATCACGTAAGTAGCTGAATCATTCCTGGCCAAAATACAGTGTGTGGTGTGAGGTGTAGCGGCGTCAGGGAGGCAAAGACACGGGATCCAGCACCACTGGTCACGGCACACGGGTTTATTTGGCCACAAAACGTAGACAACAATAGTCCGGTGCACTATTCCGGATTCCCCTTACTTCAGGGGCCGCTTCTCATCTTCACCCAAAAGGACTTACCCCGTCAAAACCAGCTACAATGTCTCAGGCCTGGCTCAGGAATGTTTCTCTGTCAGAAGCTCAGGGAGTTGTGTTCACTCCCCCACTAGAGACCACACCCCGTGGTCTAGCTTCCTTTTATCACACCCAAGCCAGTAAGCAGAACCAACACAAAATCCCGGGATGGAGTGCGACGTGTCAATATGGAGGACGCACCCAGGGAGGCACACACCGGTCGCAGGGGCCCGACCCGGTCGGTGCCTCACACCTTCCCCCTATGTTCAAGCGTATGGGGCTGAACACAAGGCCATAACCCCGGGCCCTGCGTGCAGACCGCGTCACGGCGCGGAGAACCGGCGGAGCCAAGCAGGGGCACGCGGGGGTACCAGCGGTGCCAGACCCCACGAGCAACCAACCCGTTCGGACCCCCGGCACCCACAAACCCCGGACGGGTACCAACGACAGAGGCCTGGGGCCCCACGAGCAACACGGGGTTTGCCCGCGGCACTGCTGCACCGCTCCGGATGGCGAGTCGGCGCACTGGGCTCTGCACCCGGGAATCAGTCACATTAAGTCCTCCGGGTATCCCGTCGGCGGGATTCTCGGGCTCTGGGCCCTGTCTGTCCTTCATCCGGGGGGCCATATACTCGTTCCACAACACCCGGAACAAGGGCATATCCCTCCCCAGCACAACATCATAAGGGAGATCCTTTACTACCCCCACGACATGTTGAACTCTCCTGGCTGGGGTAGCGAACGTGACATGCTTCGTCGGATACCTGCAATGATCCCCATGGACACTCATCACCCTGACCTTTCGGTCGGTGGGTTTGGTCCTGGAGACCAAGGAGGCATACACGAGGGTCACGTTGCTCCTTAAGTCCAGGAGAGCCGTCACTTCATGACCATTAAGCCGAACGCGGCACAGTACATTCCCAGTGTCCCTGGGGTCCGAGCGCCCTTTTCCGACGAGGTGGGTGAACATGGACCGCCTCCGGGAGTAGTCACAGTCCATGGGTTCCCCGTTGAGGGGACACTGTGTCATCATATGTCCAACCTCCTGACACCTCCTACATCGGGGTTGACCTCCATTATACCAGGGGCTGAACGGCAGCGGTCCGGAACGCCGCATTGCTGCAGGGGGAGGGCCGTTCTTGGCCTGAGCCGGGTGCTCGCTCACCCGGGGTCCGGATTGGGGGTCCCTGCTTTCTGGTGTGGTGGGCGCGGCCTTGCGGTTGGTTCGCAGTGTCCCCGTGTCCTTGATCAAGTCCTGTGTGGCCACATGGCGCTCCACCACATTCACCACCTGGTCTAGGGTACCCGGGTCACTGTGTCCCACCCACCGTTGTATGGGGATGGGCAGCGTACGCACGAAGCGATCCACCACCACCCGCTCTACCATCTGGGCCGGGCTCAGTGCTTCAGGCTGCAGCCATTTCTTAACCAGGTGTAGCAAGTCATAGGCCTGAGAGCGGACAGGTTTGCCTTCCACGTAGGCCCATTGGCTCACCCGTTGTGCCCTCACGTAAGTATTAACCACGGTACGGGCCAATATCTCCCCCTTCAGGGCTCCATAGTCCAGGGCATCCTCGGTACACAAGTCTATGTATGCCTTTTGGGGATCACCAGTCAAATAGGGCGCCAACACCTCGGCCCACTGGGCGACCGGCAGTCTCTCCCGTTCGGCCACCCGCTCAAACACTGCCAGGAATGCCTCCACATCATCCCCCGGCGTCATCTTTTGCAGCGCTTGTCTTACCCTTTTCCGGACGCTACCGTCATCACCTGGGCCTTGGGGCGGTTCCCACGGTCTGGCACGAACAGCCTCGGTCAACAGGGCCATCTGTTCCTGGTGTCTTTGTTCCTGCTGCTGCAGTGCTCGGAACTGCTGCTGCTGAGCCTGAACCAGGTGTTTGAGTACCTCCTCCATGCTGGTGGTGGGCTCGTACTGGAATTTAGCCGCTTGGATCCTGGACATGCGCTGCCAGGCACCCCGCAAGAGACTGGCGGCTATAATGACTGCTGCTCCTCTCACTTAGCCGCCGCTCATTAGCCTCATGAATCAGTCACTTTCACCAGTGGTTCTGGAAGGAAGGGTGACAGTAGCGCAGGCTTCACCATGAATGAATGCTACACCTCACCGGGCCGGCATTTGCCCGCATTCTCCACCATATGTGAGGTGTAGCGGCGTCAGGGAGGCAAAGACACGGGATCCAGCACCACTGGTCATGGCACACGGGTTTATTTGGCCACAAAACGTAGACAACAATAGTCCGGTGCACTATTCCGGATTCCCCTTACTTCAGGGGCCGCTTCTCATCTTCACCCAAAAGGACTTACCCCGTCAAAACTAGCTACAATGTCTCAGGCCTGGCTCAGGGATGTTTCTCTGTCAGAAGCTCAGGGAGTTGTGTTCACTCCCCCACTAGAGACCACACCCCGTGGGCTAGCTTCCTTTTATCACACCCAAGCCAGTAAGCAGAACCAACACAAAATCCCGGGATGGAGTGCGACCTGTCAATATGGAGTACGTAAAGAAAAAGACATGGCATAAAGAATGGGAGCACACAGGTATATAATAAAGAATATACATATATAGTTTTATTCACATATATCCAGACAAATATATTAAAAACAGTTTAAAAACCAAAATCAAGGGTTCCCGTGCTTAATAGAGTAAACCAAATAAGCATCAGATAGAGGACCCACAGTATACAAAGATCAAAGATCCCATGAAGCTGAATAGCATATAATACAGTGCAATTATCATGGGCAGTATAAATTTAACAAGTCAATTATGACTGACACTGATATGTGTCAACAGGTCTGTATATATAATCCACCTGCTTTCGCCAACCTCTTTTTGGGTTGGTGGGAGTCAACTGTGGTCTATGTATCTGAGGATTATAACAACAAAATCAGCAGTTGGCACAGATACTTAGACGACATTCTTTTCCTATGGCATGGTACGGAAACAGAATGCGTTTACTTTTTGACCACTCTCAATTGCAATGAATCCAACATTTTTCTGACACATACCATCTCTCTTGATAAAGCAATCTTTTTAGACCTCGAAATCACCATAAAGGATGAGAAATTTCTAACTAACCTTTACCGAAAACCCACAGCTACTAACGGTCTTCTTGCTTTCTCTAGCTTTCACCCTTATCACCTAAGGAAGGCAATACCCACTGGACAGTTCTTGCGTACTCGGCGTAACTGCACTACAAATGGGGATTTTCGGCATCAAGCTAAAGCTTTAACGGAAAGATTTACCAGTCGTGGCTACCCAAAGAAGGTTATCTCCGAAGCTTTCCAAAGGGCACGCAAACAGAACCAGGAGTCTCTATTGTCAGCCAAGGACCGCCCGAACGACAAGAGGATTAGAATAATCACCCAATACCACAACCAATGGGCAGAGGTGGGTACTATCATTCAAAAACACTGGGGTCTACTCATGTGTGACCCTAAGATCAGACCACTCATTGAAGATAGACCATTGCTTACTGCCAGAAGAGCTCCAAATCTGAGGGATCGACTAACCGCTAGTCATTTCACCAGGCCTACTACGTCCACCACAGGGGGTACTAAACTTTACGGCTCTTTTCCTTGTGGTTCCTGTAATATTTGCCAGTATATGATACCAACATATAACTATTTTAGTAATCCACATGATTCAAGGGAGTATACCCTTAGGCAATATATAAATTGCAAAACCCGCAATGTCATTTACGCCTTAACGTGCCCTTGCAATAAGGTGTATGTGGGTGAAACTACTCAGGAGCTTAGGA
The DNA here is from genome assembly GCA_033576535.1 of Allobates femoralis. NCBI lineage: Eukaryota > Metazoa > Chordata > Amphibia > Anura > Aromobatidae > Allobates > Allobates femoralis. Next base: position 492,692,441 of record JARQOC010000002.1, read on the forward strand.
AAAGGGCACAGAAGCACATCTCTACTATAAATCTCGCCGCCGAACATCAGGCAGGTGGGCTCACCCTTACCCCCGTGGCGGCACATTTCCTTGCATGCCACAACAGTAACCCAAGAGGTATACGAATCACTGGAATTGATCAAGTCAGACTTGGGATTCGTGGCGGAAATGTTAAGAAAAGGTTACTACAATTGGAGACAAAATGGATTTATATGTTGAATTGTATGTCCCCAACAGGTTTGAACGAGGAATTTACATTCTCTGGTTTTCTCGGATAATGAGTCTCTGGTCGATTGATCCATCTGATGAACTTGATTGGGACTTTCTTCATCGGCTCTTGTGGATGCCTGTTATGGAAATGGGACAACCTTCAACATGAAACCATCTTGACAAGGACATGGACTTATATGCCTGTTGGATGACTATTCGGATTTTTCAATCCCTATGTGGTGCGATGGGGGGTCCCTGTGCATATGCCAACAATGATACTCCTTATTGTTTCGTGATTGATGCTTCAAAATGCCCTAGCTCTCGGGTCAACAACGTAACCTTCTCTTTTGATATTTTGTGATCGACCCTTAAAATGCCCTATTTTTCTGGCTAGTTATAATACTATAAGGTACCCTTACTTTGGGCGTGGTCTCTCTTTTGGACTGTGCACTCTTGCTTTGATCTACGCAACAGTATAACTCATCACAATTTCAGTATATTGGCCATACAATAGGTTTGCATACTCGATTATTGACTATGTAAACAATAGATGAGTAAGTGATATGCGATCCGGGGTGTTTTGTTATAGGATATTCTCTGAGAATAACTCATGATTTGCACTAGGTGGTCTCACTGTGCCTACACGTGACGTTTGGGATTATATGTACTATTACCTTTGGTTAAATAAAATTATTTGGTGCTCAACCACCTTTTTTGTCATGGGTCTTTGCTATCTAGATACTATTGGCACGTGCTTTATAGTTATATTGTTTACAGAGCTTGGTGCCTAGGGACATATGTAGTTGAATCCTCCTATACATGGTTGTCCTTATATAGGACTCATATCATTTATCTATATGGCTATTTCTACCAATTTTATACCTGGCTACCTAGATAATGCCTTTCTGGTTTATTAGGTATCATCTTGGGGATTAATATGGATAATATAACACTATGCCCTTACTCTAGGAGCATGTGTACCACTGGTACTCTTTATCATTGTGGATGCTACATTATGCCTGCATCCACACCCACAACATTTGTGCAAAAGATCAATTCCTACCTATATGCCACGGTACATATACCTTTTCTCATCTATGTATATGGCCATGTGCTGTCAAATACCTCAGCATCTGACTGCAGTAAGCCGCACGCTATTTATGCTGCCTCGGTAGTTTATTGCTGTTCTCCATGACTACCACCATGTGACGCGATTCGTCACCTCCGGTCGCGGCGTACATGCCGCATTGCCAACTTGTTTATTGGTCTCCCTGACTACCACCACGTGACGCGCGCCGTCATTTCCGGTTTGCATTTGCTTGCTTTGCCGCCTAGCAACGCAACCAGGTGTATGCCATTGATTCATCACCGGCTCTCGGGCTCCGGCTGGACCGGGAAGCGGCGACCTCATACATTGGTATTTAAGCCTCACATTCACGCTGCCCAGACATCCCCTGACGAAGCCGCATCCCCTTGCGGCGACACGCGTTGGGAAGGGCTGTCTCGGGTTCCCGCACTTGTGCACATTGCTCCCTATATTTGTCTGGTAACTAGTGGCGCCTTGTCTCTGACATTGCCTCTATTTTTAAACTGAGGGCACTTTTCTAGGTCTCTTCATGGTCACTGGTAGTGATCATAGCTCGTCTCATTGGAGAGAGATTACACCTCTCCTATACTGATTATGGTCATGTGCAGTGTTACCTTAAGGCTGGCATCTTGGTGTTTATTATAATCCAATTCTCTATATCACACTCTAACTAGATTACTTAGCCTTAATGCCTGGGGTGACTATTGCACTCTCCAGTCTGTATGGATTATGCTTACATGCACCTTGGTGCTTTGTGTGCATATCACTTAAAACTTGTTAAGTATCAGCATATGCTTAATCACCTGTAACATCTAACGCATGAGACCACTTAGTGCTTCTCACATTAATGTGATACTTGTAAACGTAGTGCCACTGTGTATATCATTCTATTCACCTCATATGAGTATAGGGAGGCTTGTATTTGTCTACTCCCATTTCTGGGATAATGTACTGAATATGTATTGATTATCCACGTATATACCGTTTCTCAGTGCAATTGTTCATATGGGTGCCTAAGAGGGGTATACATTTAATCTATTACTGTATGATGGTCAATCCTTACTGTATGAAATCTGTATTGAACAGTGGATTATATATACAGACCTGTTGACACATATCAGTGTCAGTCATAATTGACTTGTTAAATTTATACTGCCCATGATAATTGCACTGTATTATATGCTATTCAGCTTCATGGTATCTTTGAACTTTGTATACTGTGGCATGGGCGTACCCAGGATCAAAACTAGGGGGGGGCAAGCCATGGTCGTTCAGGTTGTAAAATTGGACACTGGGGCCCATCAGACTCGTTATGCCAATGGGGAGCCCTATGGGGGCTGTATATGAGATGGGACCCCTATGGGGGGCTCATAGTGTAATATAAATGCAAACAACTTTATTCTTAATATTATGTCACAATACCGGGAGCTGAGAATCTTCTATATCGAGGTCAGGGGCTCTCTGATGCCATGTTGCTGTCTGCCTCGCTCTCGTCCTCTTTTGACACTGCAGTGTGGTGGACAAGAGAGCATTAACTGGTTAATAACAAGAAGTATGGAGTGTGTACTAACAGCCATAAATCCTCCCCATACCAGTAGGATTACTATATGGATGTCAGTATTAGGGTACGGACACACTGGCGTGAAACTCTGATGAGTGCAACACGTGATTTTCTCGCATTGCAATCAATCTCTGATAGCTGATTGGCGAGTTTCGGACGCTTTTTTCTCATCCAGATTCAGGATGACAAAAAAGTTGCAACATGCTGCGACAGTATATGATTCACATGCTGGTACACTGTGCACATCACAGAGCTGGGGACATGGTGGTACACTGTGCACAGCACAGAGCTGTGGACATGGTGGTACACTGTCTGTGCACAGCACGGAGCTGGGGACATGGTGGTACACGGTGCACAGCACAGAGCTGGGGACATGGTGGTACACGGTGCACAGCACAGAGCTGGGGACATGGTGGTACACGGTGCACAGCACAGAGCTGGGGACATGGTGGTACATGGTGCACAGCATGGAGCTGGGGACATGGTGGTACACGGTGCACAGCACAGAGCTGGGGACATGGTGGTACACGGTGCACAGCACAGAGCTGGGGACATGGTGGTACACGGTGCACAGCACAGAGCTGGGGACATGGTGGTACATGGTGCACAGCATGGAGCTGGGGACATGGTGGTACACGGTGCACAGCACGGAGCTGGGGACATGGTGGTACACTGTCTGTGCACAGCACGGAGCTGGGGACATGGTGGTACACTGTGCACAGCAAGGAGCTGGGGACATGGTGGTACATGGTGCACAGCATGGAGCTGGGGACATGGTGGTACACGGTGCACAGCACGGAGCTGGGGACATGGTGGTACACTGTCTGTGCACAGCACGGAGCTGGGGACATGGTGGTACACTGTCTGTGCACAGCACGGAGCTGGGGACATGGTGGTACACTGTGCACAGCAAGGAGCTGGGGACATGGTGGTACACTGTGCACAGCACGGAGCTGGGGACATGGTGGAACACTGTGCACAGGACGGAGCTGGGGACATGGTGGTACATTGTCTGTGCACAGCACAGAGCTGAGGATGTCCCAGATGAGGCACACTAACCACAGACAAGCGGCGGGAGAACATTGAGCCCGCCCAGGAGAACTACAACTCGTCTTCTCCTCTGTCCCCCTGTTCCTGTCCTTCTGCCCCCCTGGCCTCTTCTCCTCTGCCCCCCTGGCCTCTTCTCCTCTGTCCTGCTGTTCCTGTCCTTCTGCCCCCCTGGCCTCTTCTGCTCTGCCCCCCCTGGCCTCTTCTCCTCTGCCCCCCTGGCCTCTTCTCCTCTGTCCTCCTGTTCCTGTCCTTCTGCCCCCCTGGCCTCTTCTCCTCTGCCCCCTGGCCTCTTCTCCTCTGCCCCCCTGGCCTCTTCTCCTCTGCACCCCTGGCCTCTTCTCCTCTGTCCTGCTGTTCCTGTCCTTCTGCCCCCTGGCCTCTTCTCCTCTGCCCCCTGGCCTCTTCTCCTCTGCCCCCCTGTTCCCATCCTTCTGCCCCCCTGGCCTCTTCTTCTGTGCCCCCCTGGCCTCTTCTTCTGTGCCCCCCTGGCCTCTTCACCTCTGACCCCCTGTTCCCATCCTTCTGACCCCCTGGCCTCTTCTCCTCTGCCCCCCCTGGCCTCTTTCCTCTGCCCCCCTGGCCTCTTCTCCTCTGTCCTCCTGTTCCTGTCCTTCTGCCCCCCTGGCCTCTTCTCCTCTGCCCCTGGCCTCTTCTCCTCTGCCCCCCTGTTCCCATCCTTCTGCCCCCCTGGCCTCTTCTTCTGTGCCCCCCTGGCCTCTTCTTCTGTGCCCCCCTGGCCTCTTCACCTCTGACCCCCTGTTCCCATCCTTCTGCCCCCCTGGCCTCTTCTCCTCTGCCCCCCTGGCCTCTTCTCCTCTGTCCTCCTGTTCCTGTCCTTCTGCCCCCCTGGCCTCTTCTCCTCTGCCCCCTGGCCTCTTTCCTCTGCCCCCCTGGCCTCTTCTCCTCTGCACCCCTGGCCTCTTCTCCTCTGCACCCCTGGCCTCTTCTCCTCTGTCCTGCTGTTCCTGTCCTTCTGCCCCCCTGGCCTCTTCTCCTCTGCCCCCTGGCCTCTTCTCCTCTGCCCCCCTGTTCCCATCCTTCTGCCCCCCTGGCCTCTTCTTCTGTGCCCCCCTGGCCTCTTCTCCTCTGCCCCCCTGTTCCAATCCTTCTTCCCCCCTGGCCTCTTCTCCTCTGCCCCCCTGGCCTCTTCTCCTCTGCCCCCCTAGCCTCTTCTCCTCTGTCCTGCTGTTCCAGTCCTTCTGCCCCCCCCTGTCCTCTTCTCCTCGGGACTCTGCTCCTCTGTCCCCTATCCCCTGCACTGTGCTGCACAGTTTCCCTCACCTGGCGCTGGCTCAGGCCAGGTTCCCTCAGAGCAGTGAGCTCCACCACCAGCCGCATCAGGTCCATCCTTCAGGGCCGGCTGATCCTCCATTCTCCGGGTCCATGGGGGGCACCGGGGCCGGCAGGGTGGAGGAGCCGCCAGCACCGCAGCCGCCTCCACTGTAGCAGGACTTGTCTTGGACTCAGAGCCATCACGTGACAGGAAGCAGCAGAGCTCCCAGCGGCTTCCTGCCAGCGTGATCGCTCTCAGCGCCGGGGACCGGAGGAGAGGCAGTGTGTGTCACAGTACATGTGGGCAATGCCAGCGGCGACACCATCCCTCCTAGTACACTAGGTGCGCGCAGCGCACGCACATTGCTGCGCTCACCCCTTCCTCATGAGGGGGGGCAGCCTCTTGGGGGGGCAGCTGCCCCCCCCTGCCCCACGCTGGGTACGCCCATGTACTGTGGGTCCTCTATCTGATGCTTATTTGGTTTACTCTATTAAGCACGGGAACCCTTGATTTTGGTTTTTAAACTGTTTTTAATATATTTGTCTGGATATATGTGAATAAAACTATATATGTATATTCTTTATTATATACCTGTGTGCTCCCATTCTTTATGCCATGTCTTTTTCTTTACGTACATTGTGAGTATCGTGGCATGGTGAGCACCTGGATTGTATTTACCCCTATATTGTGGTGCTCCTCTTAGTCTTTTTGTACCCTGTCAATATGGAGGACGCACCCAGGGAGGCACACACCGGTCGCAGGGGCCCGACCCGGTCGGTGCCTCACAGTGGGAACTACACACACATATAGTGCCATCAAAACAAAAAACTATTTCACACCCGCCTTTGTGAGTTATTTCCATTTTGAGTAGGTTTTCTGGTTGGAACATAAAAACACACATGTAAGGCCTCTTAAACATGTATGTATGGAATGAATGGCCCACAGTGACACATTCTATTTTTAACAAAACCAGATCTGCGTGGTGTGAGAAGATGTGACCTTAAAATGTCAGGGCCTTACATGAGGCCATGATGAAGACATATGTGTTGTGCTATGTGTCTCACATGTACTGAAACTTTGCCATGATGCGGTCACACAGGATTTCCAAATGCATTCCGGAACAAAAACACTTACTCGTTTTGCTGGAGAGTCTGATGAACCACTGCAGGCATATGTGTCAACATATGTTTACAACAACAAGGCCCAGTGGCCACAGTATTGGGAAGCACAGTCATAATTCATAACGTGATACATGAACACTGACCCTTCCCACATATCACATCAATGATACAACAATGATACATCAATGATACAACAACAAGGCCCAGTGGCCACAGTATTAGGAAGCACAGTCATAATTCATAACGTGATACATGAACACTGACCCTTCCCACATATCACATCAATGAGTGGTCTGATTGGGTGATGGACTGTTCCAACAAAGATGCACGTGTGTGTTTGTGGGCATGTACGATTACCCTTACCAGCATGTGTGCTGACTAACACAAACCACATGTCAACATTGGGACCGTCAAATACATCATTACATGTAGCCCTGGGCACAAGGGTCCAGGAACACATATGTACATATCACTACACATGTCCTCCACATGCCACAATGTGAATCTTATGAAGTATGTGAGATATTAAGCACGTGGCCAATATGAATTTTGCGGCATTTCAAACAACCCCCCCATAAAAAGGGACATGCGGCATCACACATGTATTTGTAGAGTGATCCCACCCGCAACTGTGCTGTGGATGCCGTTGACATATTTATGCACAGCAAACACATCAGGTGACTATTGTGACATACATGTATCTTCAGACATTTATCAAACAATTAAAAAAATTAATACCAGAAAAAAAGGGCTGCTGCACTTGTCCACATTGGCATGGCCCCACTGACCACAAAACAGCAGACAACATAAAGAAGAGTCTGACAGGGTCTCCACTTCAGTCAGGTCTGAATCAGACATCTGTGTAGATAAAACAAAGAGAAGGACAAATTACATGTGTTTAGCATGTTGGATTGCAACATACATGATCAGCACATGTCTGCATACCTTGAAGGAGCAGATTCAGCTACTTGGAATGGCACACCTGGGGCAAATCCACACTTCCTGGATTCCACCCCCAATATATAGCATGCACAGGTCACATGACCTATGACATCATTGATTTCTGAGGAAAAGAAGCAGAAAATTAAAAATGCATCGTTAATACATGCCTCAATATGTACCATGCGTTAACACATGCGTTTCCCATAGACTCCTATGTTAAAAAAAACACACATTTTTGCAAACGCCCCAAAAACGCTACTTACCACTTTTCTTTTTGCTTTACCAAAAACGCATAGTGTCAAACACATTGCATTTTGATACTACGTTTTTTGCATGGGAACCTATAGAAGCGTTAACGCTAGCGTTTTTCACAATTTGCACTTGATAAAAACACTAGGCTTTAGCGCTTCCATGGCGCAAGTGTGACCCTAGCCTTAGGCTTACAGTAAAGTACCTCAGCTCTTCTCCCATTGCTGACAACTCAGGATCACATCATGACATCCCTTTGTCTGTTCCCTAACTGACCTTGTCTGGCAGTTGGGCGCTACTTCAGCCGTGCAGGACACTATGTCCATGAGGCTGCACAGATCCTGCTGTGTCTCAGCAGCAACTACAGGACAGACTCTGGCTGGCCTCCTTTCTCTCCAGCACCATTGAATTCAAGGAGAGCACTGTTGCCCCTCTTTGGAACACTACTTCACCTATAGAGCTGCTAACCACCATTCTTCAAAATAGTCCTTTGCACTGATCACATCTGTGTGTATTAAAATTGAAATGTAGTTCCCTCTATCTTCAGACCTATCTTAATCCACATTCAATTAATAGCTAAAATATCTATAGCTGCTAAGTGGAATTCTCCTTCCATTCCACTAATAGGGAGATTATTGATAGAATCGACCTACACAATTCATATGAAGGATCACATCCTTCGCATCTAAATAACTACTATCCAAAGTAGTACCATAAAAGAAGGGAATGCTGGATTTGAAATAGACCAGAGTAATTTGATTCTAACAAATGTACATACCACCTAGTCAGGCTAGATATATTTATAAGCATGCGTCTATGAGGAAATTTCTTTTCAAGCTAGTTGTAAGTCATTGTTAACATTTGTTTTATGCTGTGATATTGTCCAGGGAAATGTGTCGGTACTGTGCGCATAATTAATTGCATATTTAGGTTAATCATTGTGTTTATCTAATATATAAAGCTGAATGTGTGTATGTATGTGTGTATGTATGTATGTCCGGGATTGGCATCCACACCGTCGCAACGACAGCCACAAAATTTTGCACAGTCACACGTCTGGACCCCGAGAGCGTCATAGGCTATGTTGTGAGGCGAAATTTTAACCCCGTGCGTTCCAGTTCACCAAACAATTTTGCCCCTATCTACATAATGGGAAAAAAGTGAATGGAAAAGTGTTGAGGAAAATCGACAGCTGTCAGCTACAGCCACAAAATATTGCACAATCACACGTCTGGACCCCGGGAGCGTCATAGGCTATGTTGTGAGGTGAAATTTTAACCCCACGCATTCCAATTCACCAAACAATTTTGCCCCTATCTACATAATGGGGAAAAAGTGACAGTTACCAGTTGACAGTTGTGAATGAGAGGGGCCTAATGATAACGCCAAAGACTAACAGCGCATACCAGCATATAGTCACTAAGGTGGGGCCCCAACATGAGATATTCACCACGCACGGGGACATGTATACACACCACACGCTCACAAAGAGTAACAGCAAGTGCATAGTCGCTAAGGAGCAGCCCCAATATTGGATACTCACCACGCACCCGAACACACACACACCACAAAGAGACACACACAACACAGAGACACACACCCCCACCCCCACGGGGACACACACGCCCTATAGCGACACATGCACTCACCCCACAGGGACACACACACACAACACAGACACACACACCACACAGACCCCCCCACAGGGGCACACACACATACACACCCTATAGGGACACATGCACTCACCCCACAGGGACACACACACACCACAAAGAGACACACACAACACAGAGACACACACACCCCACACAGACACCCCCCACAGGGACACACACACATACACACCCTATAGGGACACATGCACTCACCCCACAGGGACACACACACACCACAAAGAGACACACACAACAGAAACATACACCACACAGATTCCCCCCCACAGGGACATACACACCCTATAGGGACACATGCACTCACCCCACCGGGACACACATATACACACACCCCAGGGACACACCACACAGACAGACACAGATGTGCACAAATCACCTCACACAACTCGCCTCATACGTCTGCTATCTTTAATTTCCAAATATAAACATCTGATTAAAAACAGCCAATGTGCAACTCATGTGCCATATAGGGAATTAAGGCAGATGTCAGTCACATGAGCTGTCTAATATGTGTATGTGTGAGGTAACATATACTGCCCAGCCAGGGGGAGGGTTTACTGTTGGCTGGAGATTTATTAGGTTGCCTATAGCAACCAATCACAGCTCAGCTTCTATTTTCTTACAGATCATTAATATGACATATTCAAATTCTATTTTGTTATAGCTAACATCAGTTATGTATTAACCCGGGCGTAGCCGGGTAGTACAGCTAGTTTTTCAATAAATGGTTAATAATTAGTTTGTTTCTTAAAAATTTTCTCCTATTTTTCTTTCCTCACTGTCCTTTTATTTCCTTCCCCTCAATTCTCATTTACCGTATTAGCCCATTGGTTTATTTAGCCCTAACAAACATGGAACAAAATTTACTAGTTACTCTTTTCTTTTCACTCCTTTTCTTTCCTATAAGGTCTTTGTATAGAAAAATCGTTATAATCTGAGTTGACTTTCTATTCTGTGTTTGATATTATGAATATAAATGGCTACAGAGTAGTGATGGATGAACCCGAACTGTAAAGTTCAGGGTTTGTACCGAACACCTAGGGTTCAGGTACAGATCCCAAACACGGACTTCCTTGGGAAGTACATGTTACAGTTTGGGTTTCAGGTTCGGAGGTGAGGGGGCTTTAAAATAAAGAAAATCTTTATTAAATATCATTATACTTACCGAGTCCTACCTTACTGCTTCCTGCCGTCCAGCTGCTTGTACTTCTGAGATATTCAGTGCAGAGGGCAGAACAGCCAATCACAGACACTGTCACAGGGAATGGGTGTCTTTGATTGGCTGTTGGAATAATCTGGATTTAGCCCATACATTCTAGATGCTAGATGGGAGGGATTTTTTTGGTAATGAAGATGGAGTCCCTAAATGTCTAGTGTTTTATTTGTAATAAAGATAAAAATTTCTCTGTGTTGTGTTTTTTTTTAATCTTTACTAGAAATTCATGTTGGCTGGGTCTAACATTGGCCTGACATCATGAATTTCGGGCTTAGTGCCAGCTGACAATACAAAGCTGGAATTATCCTTTTATTACCCAATGTGCCACCCCTACAATGGCAGCTGGAATAATTTATTTATATTTACACTACAATATGTGTTATTGGCCCAACAACCAGTCACAGATGCAGTCACAGAGAATGGGCAATACTAGAATGTATGGGCTGATTCCAAATTACTCGAACAGGAAATCACAGATGCCCATTCTGTGTGACAGCATCTGTGATTGGCTGTTGGAGCCAGTTCAGTGAATATCCCAGAAGTTATTGAGCGGCACCAGAAGTACACATGGTAGGAAGGAGGGACACGAGACAGCAGGATGGCAGGATGCCGGTAAGTATAATGATGATGTTTAATAACTCTTTTCTTTCTTTTAAAGCCCCCCTTCCCCATCCCATAACTTTAAACCCTGGTTCAGGGTTCAGACTCAAGTCTGAGTCATGTTTGCCCCCAAACTCAGACTTTAAAAAAACGTCCGGGTGAGTCTGCCAAACCCAAACATGTGGCGGGTTTGCCTATCACTACTAAAGAGCTGATTTCCCAAATCACCAGAGTTTACAGATATTGGCAGATACAGTTGAAACCAGAAGTTTAAATACACTATATAAGAAGACACATGTGCATATTGTGCTGGGTATCTGGCATGAAGTCAGAATAATGAGAGAGAGAATATTTTAAGGCATTTCTATTACTTTCTATTAAGTGAAAAGTTTACATACATTTCATTAGTATTTGGTACCATTGCCCTTAAATTTTATGACTTTGGTCAAATGTTTTGGATATCCTTCCACAAGCCTCTCACAATAGTTGTTAGGAATTTGGACCTATTCCTTTTGACAGAACTGGTGTAACTGAGCCAAATTTGGAGTTTACCTTGCTCACACCTGCCTTTTCAGATTTGTCCATAAATTTTCAATAGGACTGACATCAGGACTTTGTGATGGCCACTCTAAAACATCGACTTTGTTATCTTTAAGCCACTTTATAGCTAGTTTGGCAGTATGCTTTGGGTCATTGTCTATTTGGAAGACCCATTTTCGCCCATGCTTTACATTCCTGGCCAATGTCTTGAGATGTTGCTTGAGTATTGCCACATAATTTTCTTTCCTTATGATGACAACTATTTTATGAAGTGCACCAGTCCCGCCTGCAGCAAAACAACCCTACAAAAATAATGTTGCCCCCCTATGTTTAATAGTTGGGATGGTTTGGCTTCCAAACTTGTCCCTTGTTTCCTTCAGACATAAAGATGGTCATTATCGTCAAACAGATCAATTTTAGTTTCATCAGGCCACAGGACATGTCTACAAAAATTTAGTTATTAGTTCCGGTGTTCATTTGCAAACATTAGTCTGTCTTTCTTAATGTTTCATTTGAAGTAATGGCTTCTGCCTGGCAGAGTGGCCTTTCAGCCCATGTTGATACAGTACTTGTTTTACTGTGGATAATGATACGATCTTACCAGCTTCTGCCATCATCCTCACAAGATGTTTTGGTTTTGTTCTTGGATTGATGTGCACATGTCAGACCAAAGTACGTTCTCTCTGGAACACAGGACCTGTCTACTTCCTTAGTGATGGCTGGACATTCCCATCTTGTTTGTACTTGCTTATAATTTTTGTACAGATAAACAAGGCACCTACAGGTATCTGGAAATGCATCCAAGAATGAACCAAACTTGTGCATGTCCACAATTCTCTTCCTAATATCTTGGCTGATTTCTTTAGACTTTCCAAAAATTCTATGCAAAGAAGCAGTGTGCTTTAGGTGTGCATTAAAATACATCCACAGGTGTGTCGCTAATTAACTCAGATGTTGGCAATAAACCCATCAGAGGCTACCATACGCATAACATCATCATATGTACAGTCTCACATTGTTAAAAGGCATAGTAATCTTAGTGTATGTAAACTTTTGACTTTGCAAAAAGTAAAAAAAAAATGCCTTAAAAACATTCTCTCTCATTATTTTTGCATTTGACAAATATTAATAATTATGGTAATCTTAATTGACCTAAAACAGGAAAGGTTTATTCTGATTTTATTTCAGATATTGATAAAAACATGCATATGTATCTTATCATATAGTGTATGTAAACAGCTTGTTTAAACTGTACATACAGATATTTTTGACACCTAATTCTGCGGGGCACCAAACATACAGTGTTTTGCAAAATTATTCACCCTTCCATACCCCTTGGTTATATTTCTACTGTGTTACATTGCAACACGTGGTTAAAAATTCTTGTAATCGGATTTTTGTGTGATATATCAACACTAAATCGTCTAAGTTGTGAAAATGAAGTTAGAGAAATATAGGTAAAAATTTAATTTATGGGATGAAATAAATGAAAATAAATTAAAATTGCCATGTGCATATGAAGCCCCTAAACATTTCTGGTGCAAGCAATTACCTTTATAAGTGATGATACAAGCAATTTACCTGCAGATTGTATGTGACATATTTCCTTTAAAATCTTTCTAAAAATTCACAGATGTGACCTACTAAGATGCTTTGCTTTAGAAGATTCAGTGCTATAGGACAATTAAAAGCTTGAGACCACTTGCTGCACAACTCCCTAAAGACAAAACAAAAAAGCATTCATCAAACATGAAACAAAAATAACATCCATCACAAATGCCTCATTATTTTTAAAGGGTAAGCATAAATTCTTCATAAATAATATGTATTAATAAGATGAAATTAAGCTAGCATGAATAATTAATGCATTTGTATCACAGTATTATGTAACTTGACCTGACGTTTTTATAATAAAGCATTCTGAAAAGGTATATAAAGCAGCAAATGCTTGTAGCTTTGTTAATTCAAGCATTCTTCTACTATAAAGCTCTAAGTAGAGATGAGTGGATCAGTTTGTGAAGGACTGAGTTTGAGTCAAATTTCTGAGCTCAAAAGGCCCCTACATCAGGCTGTATTAAATCAAATAGTGAGACAATATTGTAACATTTAAAAAGATATTACACCAGGATATGAGGTGATACTAACTAGAGATTGGTCAAGAAAATCAAATTGAGGTTTTTGTTATAAATGCAAATGACGTGGATGTGATCTTTAAGAGATCTGAAGACCTTCTTGTGGACGTGTGAACTGTGTCCATGTAGATGCTGTTGTGTTGCTTGTGTGTCATTTCTGTAGGTGAAAAGTTTTGGGTTTGTCAGTTGATCATACATCTGGCCTTAAAATAGTTACCACTTCCATCAGCAGATTTAGCACATAGAGTTTTAGTCTGTTCAAGACCACAAGTTGAAAAGATGTGTGTGCACTTTGTGCTGAAGCTTCTTGGTGGTTTTCCTTAATTGTGGGAGTTGCTGTGCATCCCAGTGTGAGGGTGGAGGTGAGGGAGTGTTAGTACAGGGCTGGTTGAGGAGCAGGAAAAGGGTGTTGGCCTATACCTCCTCACCACCAAAGGTACCTCTGGGTACAGGGTCAAGTAGGGACCCCAGTCTATAGGGTCAGACCAGCTACCCTGTTTATCTTGCCTGATATTGCCATCGTGTATCCCATTCTCTCATCTGCTTTACCACTCACATCACATTATTAGCAACCTTACCGCTTTTTATCTGTGTCATAATAACTCAGGCTGCTGCAGCTGATGCCATTATGTGCCTGATGCAGACCATCTCTGAAGATGTTACTGGTGTAGGTACTCAGATTGTGCAGCAGTTGCAGCAAGTTGTGGAGTAGCTGGCCACGGGGCATGCTTAGGCTTTGCCGGAACCCAAAATATTTCTCCCTGAAAACGTTTTTGGGAGGGAAAGTTATGGTTTGTGTGTTCAGTAAGGCCTGTAAATTATATTACATGCTCCACCCTCATTCATCTGGGAGTGACATGCAGTGTGTGGGGATTATAACCTCCCATCTTAAGGGTGATCCCAGACCTGGGCCTTCTCCCTGCCAACCAGCTAACCATCTCTTAGGTCAGTAAATGAGATTTTCTTGGATTTGCCTCAGGTTTTTGGTGAACTGAACAGCGTGTCACTAGCTGAGACTAATCTCCATAAACTCAAGCAGAGGACACGTCCCATTGAGGAGTACTGCTTGGAGTTTTTGAGATGGGCTATTGACACCCAGTTTAAAGACCCTCCCCTCAGGAGTCAGTGCTGCCTGGGTCTGCTAGACTTCAGGATACTCTATTTAAGCATGCTACACCTGAGTTATTAGAGGCTGCAATTGCCCTAGCCATCACGGTTGATAGAAATCTTATGGAGAGACCAAGATTCGTCCCCTGTGGCCATCACTGGTGAGGAGGCTCCACGTGTTGGACTTGGTGAACCAATGCGGTTGGGACGATTAACCTCTTGTGTTAAACCTCCTGCAGTTCATCAGCTGGGTGGAGTATGTTTCTTTTGTGGGCAAACAGATAATTTTTTAAGGTCTGTCCACATCACTCCAAATTTGTCATGCAGTCTCTGACACCATGTACTTCAGGGTCATTTGAAAGAAGACAACCGGAGGGTTTGTATTTCCTTCCTTGCAAAGTCTCTATTCACACTCTCTACCAAGGTGGTAGATGGTAAAACCAAGACTGTGCCAGTGTTAGTTGATAGGGGAGTAGGAGTCAATATTATGGACTCTCGCTTTATTTAGACTCATGTCCTTGTCTGTAATGCATTAGCAAGACCCATTCTCATCTCTGCCATTTACTCAGTTCCTCTGAGCCAAAACGTTCTTTCTCAAGAGGTGCATAATGTAAACGTGTGTATAGGTACTCTTCACAAGCAGTTTTTATCCTGTCACATCTTGGAGAATCTACCCACTCCCAGTTTCTTGGGCCTTACTTGGCTTAAAAAGCATAACCCGGTGATTAACTGGCATGCCAGGGAAGTAGTTAGCTGGGGTAATTTCTGTGAGAGTAATTGCCTAGGTACTATGGTTTCTGCCATGCTGGTAACGCCTACTCCTACATCTTCAGCTGAGGTGGTTGGGAGTTTGCTGAAAATTGAGGGTGAAGATCAGACTATGCCTCAGACTAGATGTTGTCCTAGGAAGAGGGGACAGGGAGAGTTGTTGTTCCTACTGTGCACCCCAATGATGAGAGTCCTGTGGTCCGGGAGAGACACCTCAGTTGTTTAACGTCCTAATAATATACCCTCTAACAGTAACCGGATGAAGTTAAATAAACGTTCAGGTCCAGATCTGATAGTGGATGATTTTGTGTAGGTGATTTATAAACACATCAGGTGGAGGTGTGCCGTTGGGGCTCCTAATTCCAGGATTATTGGTCTATTTTGGATATTGGCCATTTGCAACCCTATGTTGTACCTGCTCAAACTCCCCCAGTACTAAAAACCTGTAACATATTTCACAAATCATCCCTAAGGAGATATGGACCCCTTCTGGACATGTTCAGTGTAGAGTCTGGAGGCCTGTAAAAAGGAAGGGGGGGAGCAGGACTATCACATGTTGACTTTTGCAGTCTATGTGTAAAGAACTCTGTAGTTTTAATGGGAATTAATTTCCTTTGGCATTTTTTGGAGTTAATGTGTAGATGCTGCTGTATTGGTTTGAGGTGGCTCTGCAGTTGGAAAGTTTTAGGTTTGTCAGCTAACCATGACTCTGGCCCATAAATATTTCCCTCTTTCACCAGCAGATGTCACTGAGAGAGTTTTAGTCTCTTCTAGATCAGAAGCTGAGAAGACATGCATGCACTTTGTCCTGAAGCGCTTTGGTGGTTTTCCTTATTTTTAGGAGTTGCTGTGTATCCCAGTGTGTGGGTGGAGGTGAGGGAGTGTTAGCACAGGGCTAGTTGAGGAGCAGGGAAAGGGTAATGGCCAAGACCTTCTTACCATCAGAGGTATGTCTGGCTACAGTCAGCAAGTCTATAGGATCATACCAGCTACCCAGTTTATCTTGTCCATTATTGACATCCTGCTTACAATTCCTTCATCCGCTATACGAGTCACCTGACAGGTAGAAATCAACAAAAGTGATACTTGTGACACTTGAGGGTGGCAGAGCATATAACTTACAGTATTGGCTGCATTACTTATGAGGGCCCCTGGCCAATAGGCTAATACATAGGATTGACCAACCTGACTAATTCTTCCTATAGTATTCCATGAAACATATATTTGAGTCACCTGAGGGTGGCAGAGCATAACAATTTACTGTTGCGGTAGCATGACATATGAGGACTGACTGTCCAATAGGCCTATACATGTGACTGGCCTAGATAACTAATTTTTTCGGTAGTACTCCAGAAAACTGATATTTGTGCCACTTGAGAGTAGCGGCGCATAAAATTACTAAAGCAGTTGATTAACCTATGAGGACCCGCTGCCCAATAGGCCTATACATGTGACTGACCCACCTGACTAATTCTTACTATAGTATTCCAACGTTAAATATTTGCCACTTGTGGGTGGTTGAGCATAAAATTTACTGTAGTGGTTGCATGACTTATGAGGTCCCCCTGCCCAATAAGCTTATACATGTGACTGACCTAGGCGATTAATTTTTTTGGTAGTATTCAGTAAAACTTATATTTGTGCCACCTAAGGGTGGCAGAGCAGAAAATATACTGGAGCAGTTGCATGACTTATGAGGGCCTCCTGCCCAATAGGCTTACACATAACATTCAGTGCCCTATTCCTGTTCAATGTTTAACCATCAAATGCTAATCCAGACCACCTTCCAGACCCTTTGCCATGCATGCAAGCTGCTCCATTACACAATTTTTATTGTGGTTCAATTGATGACACTTTGTTGGTATCTGGACCTAATTTTTTGAAATGTGGAGACTCTTCTTGTGGGGTCTTTGTTGTGTGGTTTGTGAATTTATCAGGGCTTTCTAAACACCATGCCTAAACCTGTCACTCATTACCATGTTCCTATCAATGTTGAAGCCTAAAACAACGGGCCAGACCTTGTACAATGCACCCATAATGCACAGCGATTAAAATTTTGAGTCTGGTAAATAGATGGCACTTTTCCTAGTGTCTGTCCCTAATTTGACTTGTTTTGGCAGAATTTGTACCCCTTTGAGGGTGTTTCCAGTGCCCTTGATTTTGCCCCCCATTGATTTGAATGGGTTTTTGTAGTTCAGCGAAGTGTTCGCTGATCTAGTTGTCAAACTAAAAGCCCAGTAAGGGCCACGTCACACACACAGAGATCTTTGCAGAGATTGTTCAGAGATCTCTGGTTGCAGTGAAATCATGGACACATTGTTACATTTGTACACAGCCACAAAATGGGACAATGTATCCATGATTTCACTGCAACCAGAGATCTGCGAACAATATCTGCACAGATATCTGTGTGTATGAAGTGGCCCTAAGGCTGGGGTCACACACACAGCTATCTGGGCAGATATTGTTCACAGATCTCTGGTTGCAGTGAAATCATGGACACATGGTTCCATTTTGTGGCTGTGTACAAATGGTACAATGTGCCCATGGTTTCACTGCAACCAGAGATCTGTGAACAATATCTGCACAATTATCTGTGTGTGTGACGTGGCCCTAACACACATAGGCTGGGGTCACATTTCAAACATGAATTGCATTCACCGCATCCGGATCCGGATGCGGTGAACGCAATGCCGGTCACACACATTTTTTGACCAAAATGTGTGCTGATTACCGCTGTGCAGTAACCGGATGGCTCAGGATGTGTAATCCTGAGCCATCCGGTAACTGCATAGGTTGCGGATCCCGGCTATTGCCGGGATCAGCAAACTTTAGTAAAGAGTTAAATTGATTACCTAAAGGACTGTTTGAGGTCTGTAGGGGGGCTTAGATTCCCCTACAGACCGGCCACTTCGATAGGCTTCTTCTATAATTTCCCACCTGGCACGGGCTCCTCGGAGCTCCGTGCATGTCAACCAAAGTTCCCCCCCCCCGTATCACTATAGAGGGGTGCTTACACCCCTCTAGTATAGTTATGCTTTAATTATGTGTTCTACACAAAGGATTATTACAGTCACAATGTAAATTCATACTTACATGCTCTCGTAGGCAGAGCCCAGGGATTTCCATGGGCGGGGCTGTGTGCAGCAGCCTCCGCCCGCTCATTCTTGATGGCCGCCCCCTCTGGCCTTGATCCAGTGTTGTGAGGGCGGCCGCGTCATGAAAGGGGCGTGGCTAACACGGCACATAGTTAGCCATGCCCCTTTCATGACGCGGCCGCCGTCACAACACTGGATCAAGGCCAGAGGGGGCGGCCATCAAGAATGAGCGGGCGGAGGCTGCTGCACACAGCCCCTCCCATGGAAATCCCTGGGCTCTGCCTACGAGAGCATGTAAGTATGAACTTACATTGCGACTGTAATAATCCTTTGTGTAGAACACATAATTAAAGCATAACTATACTAGAGGGGTGTAAGCACCCCTCTATAGTGATACGGGGGGGGGACTTTGGTTGACATGCACGGAGCTCCGAGGAGCCCGTGCCAGGTGGGAAATTATAGAAGAAGCCTATCAAAGTGGCCGGCCGGTCTGTAGGGGGGTCTAAGCCCCCCTACAGACCTCAAACAGTCCTTTAGGTAATCAATTTAACTCTTTACTAAAGTTTGCTGATCCCGGCAATAGCCGGGATCCGCAACCTATGCAGTTACCGGATGGCTCAGGATTACACATCCTGAGCCATCCGGTTACTGCAGTGCGGTACAGGGAAACGCTGCGAAAACTGCTGCCTGCATGATTTTTAACGCAGGCAGCAGTGCCGGACACGGTCACCGGATGGCTTGTGAAGCCATCCGGTGTTTTGCAGTGGCTCCTATGAGGAGCGTTTCCTGGTCCGGTTTTGAGCTTTTGGAAAGCTCAAAACCGGATCAGGATTCTTAAAAAAAAAACGGAAATGTGACCCTAGCCATAGATAATTGTGCAGAGATTGTTCGCAGATCTCTGGTTGCAGTGAAATCATGGATACATTTCCCATTTGTACACGGCCACAAAATTGAACAATGTGTCCATGATTTCACTGCAACCAGAGACCTGTGAACAATATCTGCACAAATATCTGTGTGTGTGACGTGGCCCTAACACACATAGATAATTGTGCAGAGATTGTTCGCAGATCTCTGGTTGCAGTGAAATCATGGATACATTTCCCGTTTGTACACGGCCACAAAATTGAACAATGTGTCCATGATTTCACTGCAACCAGAGACCTGTGAACAATCTCTACACAATTATCTGTGGGTGTAACTGTTCCTGTATGTTCATTCAATGAACCGAATCCAAACTTTAAAGGACTAAAGTCCTAGTTAAGGCTAGGGTCACACTTGGCATGAGTTTTATTAGTGCCTTAAAAAAAAGCATGCGTTTCTGCATGTTTTTTTCATTTCTGCATGCGTTTTTTTAGGTGCCTTAAGGCACCAATGAGTTTTTATGTGCGTTTTTGAATCAGCACCCAAAAAAAATTCATGCACTATTTTTTGGTGCTGTTTAAAAAAGCATGCGTTATTTTAGAAAACGCATACGTTTTTTAACATGGGCCCCTATGGGAAATGCATGCGTTTTTGAATCATACTAAATGGTACTAATGTACCATACGTTTTTGCATGCATTTTTAAAGGCACTTTCTCACATAAGTGCAAAAACTCATGCCAAAAATGCATGGCACTTTAGGCATACATTTTTGCTATTAAGGCATGCGTTCTTGCTATTAGGGCATTCGTTTTTTGCATGGGGGCCTATGGGTGCATTTTTACATGCTTTTTTAACAATGCAGGTCTCCAAAAAAGCATGAAAAAAACGCAACTGTGACCCTAGCCTAAGATAACTTTTAAAGATTAACATTTTGTGTGAATTTAGGTTTGGTTGTGTGGCACCCTGGTTGGGGCACCACAGAACTCTTAGCACACAAATGGAATGTACACAGCAAGCAGAGCTCATTAAGTAACACACCTTTAACACCCCTTTTCACCCCAGGCCTCTAGGGGGAGCTCCACTGGTTACCTTAAGCCAGTTCCCCCTATAAATACGGGTCTTGGAGGGAGAAAAAGTGGAGTGTGCAGTCACTTTAGAACTGTGAACAGCTAGGAGAGCTGACCTGGTACTGGAGCCACACTAGGCCCATACCAGCACACCCGGAAAGTGAGGGACTCTCGCAATAAGAGTCTTAGGAACAGGAGACAAAACCCTGACAGGGACAGAGGAGTTGTTTCAACTCGCCCTAACAATCCAGTCACTGGGTCCGAGCTGCAGGAGCCACATCGCAGGCTGCAGAGAAACCAGCACCCCAACAAGGGAGTTTAGCTCCCTGCACACCTGAAGCACCACCAGATGAGAGCCCGGGGAAGGAAAATAGCTACCCCTAACCCTTTATAGTGCCCTCAGTGCAGCGAACTCAGGTGAAACACGTCCCACCAGAACGTGCAACCCGGTCCGGTAGGATTCTATATCCACCAGACCTCACAAGAACTGTGTACACAAGGAAGCCTACACACTGCTTGCTGTGGAAACTCCAGGAGTGTCTACTTCATCACTCGGTCGAGTGTACCTGTTGTCACCAGTAAAAGGTACAGAAAAGAATTTATGTGTCTGTGCATCATTCCTGGATCAACACGCAGAACTACCCGAGCTGCCGTATTCCATCTAGTACAGCTCCTGGCCCCGGGGACTCCTGCTCATCCTGTGGGGAGCATCCCATCTAGCTGTTGTACATCCCCCAGAGGCCCAAGCAGCGCCGATGGGTTCACCGAACTCCCACAGGTGGCGTCACGACAAACAAGAATCATCCCAATCCTATAATTCCCCTTTTATCTGACCACCGGGCCCCACAGCCTCAGGCGCGGAACCGTGACGAGGGAATCATCGTCTAAGACGTGAGCATCCGGCAACGGTGAGTCAGTTGCAGTCATCCGGAGGACTTACAAAGTCTAGAAAAATCCACCCCTTCATGAATTTTATGACAGTAAAACTATGTTCACAGAGGGTGTTTCTACTGTGTTTTTGGCCTCAGTTTTTACCTTGCTTTTATGCTTATCTATGCTAATCGAAAGGCCACTTCATACGCTCCAATATGTGAAACGATATAGTTGAAACATCACACTTTTGAGATCGTTCTTACGATCTCACTTGTGCATCATTGCGTGTAAACGCAGGATGTCTGAACGAGAAATCGTTGGATCGGAAATCTCAAATTTGAGAGTAGGACCTCAAATCTATCATTCGTTGTCCAATTAAGGATCTGTGAAACAGCAACTTCGTTCAGTGTGACACCTTTTTGAACAATGTCGTTCATATTTCTCCTATTCCTGCCACTTTGTAAAATTGTTCAAACGATCTGCTCCAAATAGCTGGAGCGTTGCCAAATTTAAGATCGATATCCTTGCATGTGACAACGCACTAACGATGTCGGAAGGATTGCAGTCACGTGACATAGCTAACGATACCGTTCACAGATATTGTAGCATGTGAAGTGGCCTGAAACCTGCATTTTTGTTTCCCAGCAAAACCGATGCTGCCCACACACATTGGTTTTATTTATTTGCAGAAACTCTAAACACCACAGTTTTTTCAGCATTTTTGAAAGAATGAGCATGTCAATTGTTTTCTGCATTTTTGCAGCTTTCTATGGCAAAATTGCAGCAAATTTGCAGCAAACAAAAATGCAGTAAAAACACAGTAATAACACTCTAACATTCTAAGACTCAGAAAACCTACAGCAAAAACGCAGCAAATATCCTGCCAAGAAATCAGTCATTAACGAGGCAAATTAAAGCACTGCTGCAGCACTGCAAGACCGGCGAAAGTGGAAGATGATTTTCTGAGATGGGTGCTGACATTCTGTACCTTGACAACTGGGTACAGTAAATTAGGGTATATTTTTAGAAATAGCTGTACAACGAAGTTTAGCACGTGAGCCATGCATTGACAATATACCTGCTTTCCAAGCTTCAAAGCCGTCATTGGAGGTTCAGCATGGAGAGCTACTGATCAGTGTTTTTTTAACTCTTGCAACAGCTCTGCTGCAGTGTGTAGTTCATGATTTAAACAAATGAGCTTGAGCAGAGTGTGTTGCCATTTCTCGAAGGCAATGTTGCAGAGCTCCCCCTTGGGAGTGATGGGAAAGGTAATTCAACAGAGGAATAGAAGGAGGAGGAGGGGAGACAGGAACTGCCATGCAAGGAGACAGAAAGCATGATTCTTGTCATGGGTAGGAAGTGTGATGTCCCAGGCTGCGACTTTGTCCCATCATCCACCAGGTTCACCCAGTGTGCCATCAGAGAAATGTATTGTCCCTGTCCACAAGAACGTTTCCACATGTCTGTTGCTAGGTGGATCTTCCAAGTTATGGCATTAGTCAAAGCATGGTTGATATTGTGTAATTTTTAATAATTTAGTTTAATATCGTTCATTGTTAATATTGATTATTGTTTGTGATTGTGACTGTGGGTGCATGGCTAGGTGTTTATGTTAGCTTTCCAACATCTGGGTTAGGGACATCAGCACAATTCACTTGGATAGCGAAGTGGACTTTGTTGCTGTTGATTGCTGTGTCTGTGCAAGAGCACGTTGTGCTCATGATGCTTGAGCGCCTGCTTTCTGGACAGCAGTTTGGAAAAGACATTGCACAGGTGAAGTGGCAGTGATTTCACCTGGATGTTAAAATGACATTTTAAGTTTTCTGGAGGTCACAGCTGCTGACACATCTTGACCTTCTAAGCTCTTTCCAAAGTTCACTGCCTGCAGGAGTCCCAACACCTTGGACCTCCAAGAACCTTAAAGTGTACCTGAAACACTTCTTTAAGGCTTCTGGTTCTCACAGCTACCAGACTGTCAGACTGTGCAGAGACACATACACAAACAGTCCGGTATTGAGTTCAAACAAACAGTCCGGTATTGTCTTTTTATATAGTGTATGTAAGCTTCTGGTTTCAACTGTATTATTGTATTATCTCCCAGGAAGGAGGTTGGAAGACTGAAACATGTGTTGGGACTAAAAACCAGGGATTGCAGGAGCACTAAGTGAGGTAATGACTTCTATTATCGGGTTCAAATAGGCTTTCGCTGGCAACTTGGTAGTTCAGGGGACTAGTGGGTACTGTTACTGCTTTGATAGTTCACTTGTAATACTTGCTGTTATTTGCCCATGTGTATAGATGTTTACCACACACATTAGCTGTATTATTAGCAGGTCGCTGTATAATTTGAATCCTTTTTGTATGCCTACACTTGCACTATTGTTAGCCTTGCTTCACATGGTGTCTTCTGTCCCTATTACTGCTGCTTCCATTGTTTATGCTTGGTTTAGTATGTGATTTTATGATTTTTTTAAAAAGTATTATCTTTTTTGCACATGTCATAAATGCAAATTTTCTCTTTTGATTTGTATTATTATTCACAGACTGACTACCTTTCAATATATTTTAATTCTAGGATAGTAGAACACAATCCAATTTAGGCATTTTTTTCCTCCAATGTGAATTGAGCTGTGCGCTTTCACCTCCTATCCCTAGACGTTAAACTGTAAAATCCTAAAATTGTGCTGGTTGGCTGGCCCTCATCCTTTAAACTGGCTATGATTATCCATCATTATTGGCTGCTCTAAACCATATGATGCAGTAACTGCATTACCTCTCTGTGACATGACTCGGAGCATTTTGTTTTGGGGGGGATGATTTCTGTAAGATTGCAATCTGTTTGATTTTTGCACGAAACTTTGAAAATCCAGACTTGAAATTGATTCTCAGTGAATTCATCTACTTCTCTCTAGTGTCTTATTTTTTTGCTTAACGGAGATCCTAATACAAATAAGATTGCATGGGTGCATTTGTTTAATATGGTCTGAATATGGAAATGGTGTTGGTATGAGAAAAGAGCATAGTTAGAGAGGTTATAGGTGGTAAAGATGGCATATTCACAAGTAAATATGTACGCAAAGAAGACAACCAACATTTTGGATAATTTTGCCAGAAATAGAAATGAAGTCCAGCTTGCGTTAACAGCAGTTGCTTAATGAAGAATCATACATTATATAGTAGAGAACTGTCCAGGCTGCTAGGGTTGAGATATTAAGTAGCCTTAAATGTATTTTATAAATTCATGATTATTTAAATGTAGCCCCAAGTTATTTTGGCTTCAGTTTGCGATATTATAATAATGGCAACATAGTTATTTCATATTCTCTGCAGTACTCAATGGAGTCATTTCTTATAATCCATTTATATTTGCTGTTTTTATGTGATTACAAAAGCAATTATATCTAATCTCAAGCCATGTAGAAATGACAACCAAACTTATGTTCATAGATTGTGTTCACTATGTTCCATCAGTGGTGTCTGCTTGTCCTTACAAAAGTCTTTTAGCAGTACAGATGAACATCAATTGCTCTGAAAATAGTATTTAAAAGGTTTCGAGTATATACATATACACCACCTTTTTAGATATAACACTACTAAGATGAAGTGGTGGGCTTTAAAGATTTACAATAATTCACGCCAGCATATAAGCCATTAGAAGCATTGCCAAGCCGTTCGGTTCCAATAAATTTGCTAATCCGCTAACAATCAAATGTATTTCATTAAATGCCCAAGTTTGATTATCGCACACAAACAAATCCTCTTGAATATACAAACATTAAACATAAATGTTGCATTAGAAGAAATTATCTCTGGGGATTTGTGAAGGCTCATAAAAGTACAGCCGATGTCAATCAGACATTTTGTTCCTGATGGAAATGTTTGTCATGCTTAACTGTTCCAGAGATTTGCTTTCTAAATACAAAACATGAACAATGTCACTGCTCAAAGGAGGGAATGAGGGACTAATTAACACTAAAGTATTAACATGTTTAACTTTGTTAAGTTTTGTTATCAATTTCACAAGGGAACTAATACAATCTCATTGCTTAGTAATTACATTATTAATATTTCTTATGTGGTTTACATATGTTCGAATGTGAGTCAAATACCACATATTTCTATAAATCTCATTTTAATGACAACATTTGCTATATATTTATCCTTAGAAAAAGTAATCTCAAGTCTTTAAAAGGAATTTTCACAAGATACACACTACTTCGGTGGTACGGTGGCTCGGTGGTTAGCACGTACAGCCTTGAAGTCCTGCCATCTTGGGTTCAAATCTCACCAAGGACAACATCTGCAAAGAGTTTTTATGCTTTCCCTGTGTTTGCATGGGTTTCCTCCCACACTCTAAAGACATACCGATAGGTTGTTTAGATTGTCAGCCCCAATGGGGACTGTGTTGCAAATGTATGTAAAGCGCTGTGGAATTAATAGCGCAAGGTAAATTAATAAATATTATTAATACACCATGATAGCCCATAAATATGTTATGAGTGGTGGTAGACCTCAAGGATTACTCCCACTATCAATAAAAGTTCACAAGCAAACATGACTTGTTCTTTCACAAATGGTATTTCATATCTTTAATATTTATTTATAGAACAGAGAAGTCTAACACAAATTCCATGCTATTGATAGTTCTTACTATATATAGTAAATTTCTGTAAGTTTAAATGGGACAATCGAGGACATTTTAGCAATGGAACACACGTATAGCAAAGATTGGCATTACCCTCGATAACTTGTCACGTAAAATGATTATTAAAAGTTAAGACAGCAAAAATAAGTGAAAAATAGAACTTACTTTGAGCACCAACTTCAGCTCAGACTTCACTGAGTATTTATGGTAAACCACAACTGTTAGATCCCCAGATCCAGATGGAGAATAGGGTCGGTGCTCATCAGAGGAAGTACGGAACTGGGCAAAGCAATCCATTGAAGCAAAATAAGGCATTCCATGGCACACGATCCTTTAAAATTACAATATTTATTTCATACCTTAAAAGTGCATACAAGCATGGCAGTGCAGGAGAGGGGGCCTTCAGCGGCAGGACGCCAGCTGAAAATGACAACAGTCCGTTTCGCACAACCGCGCTTTTACGGGTTTTAGCATAAGTTAATTGTAAGCCACTTACTGATATCAAGTTTGGAGTTGATTTACACCTTTTTTATGCCAGATTTGTCAGATTTAATGCAGCCAATCTGCCACATGTTGGTTCACCCTTAGAGGAGATTTTTAGAAATATACATCGATAGACATTATTTAGATTGTGACATCGATGTGGGGGTAATTCTTTATTGCAGAAACATTTTTTAATATTTGCTATACTGACCACAGGCATTACTTTATGGATCTGAATGGAGGATCTGATCTTCTGTACACAAATTTTGCTCTTACTTTAAATAAAGATGATTGTTAATCCTTTTTAATATATTTCTTGACATTCTTTGAATAAATTTGCATATGCAATTAGGAACAGGTCACTCTGGTGAATGCCTTGCACATCACACCTATTAGTACTTCATTATGCAAAGAGAAAAGGTGTGATCCTGCCTTTTGTATTATAATTTACAGCAAATTCAAAATGGTCATACATATTTTTAATAAATAATTCAAATGTACATTACTGAGAGGACATTAAACACTTTCATGAAAAAGGACAAGGCATGTGTTTTGAGAAAAAAACATATTTTATCTTCCATTCATTTAGTTTTTTTTCTGTTGGAAACACTAAAATCAGTTGCATATTTATTATTTACAATGTATAATAATTTTGATTCTACATTCTATAGGAATGTTCAATCCTCTACTTAAAAACAAGCTGTAACATGTCAGAAAAAAACACTTAAAAATGTCATAAGAAGGGAATCTAACATCACAAATAGCTCCCCACCTGGCTCTTTTACTTAACAGGGCTCTCTTTCTATTCAAATGGGAAAAACCTGTCAAACCCACCCTAAGCAAGTCAATGGAAACTTGAATATTTTTTCACTGGACCCTGCGGAGAGGTCTGGAGGATGTGAAAAAATTGAAATGGATGGGAATGTGCCGAAACTGAATGGGAAAAACTTGGAGAAGATGCCTGGATGCATTTCTGACTCACAGCTGCATTGTGGGAAAAAGGTTGCTACAATATTACGCCATTTTGACGGAGTCACAACAAAAGCTAC
Organism: Allobates femoralis; assembly: GCA_033576535.1. Taxonomy (NCBI): domain Eukaryota; kingdom Metazoa; phylum Chordata; class Amphibia; order Anura; family Aromobatidae; genus Allobates; species Allobates femoralis. Next base: position 492,720,053 of record JARQOC010000002.1, read on the forward strand.
AAATCCAAATCTAAATTGGATTTTTCAGGGAAAAATGTTAAGGAACATTGGCCTTGCCCACACACCTGCGCTGTCAGTATTTAGCGCTTCTGCGCTAAATACTTAGATTTTTTCAGAGAAGCGCAGGTGCATATGTGCGGGCGCGCTTTTTGCAGACGCTGTCCCTGGTTACGCATTGTGTATCGTGGTAACCAGTTCATACAGCAGGCTGCCTAGTAATTGCTTATCTCGCGCGCACAGGGAAACGATGCTAGCGTCTTTTTGTATGACAGCCAGGTACAGCAGACAGCAATGGGCTACCACCAACCCCCAGGTGCCTATTTGTACCTGCCTGGAAACAGAAATATAGGGAAGCCCTTTTTTTTATTATTTCAAAAATTTCACGAAATAATAAAAAAAATGCATGGGGATTCACGCTATTTCTATGTCCAGCCAGGTTCAACTAGGCAGCTGGAGGCTGGAATCTGCAGTGCAGGGAGGCCTAAGCTTTCTGCCTCCCCCCTCCGCTGTGAATTGAATCCCGCAGCCACCCCAGAAAATGACGCATTCATAGAAGCGCCACCTTCTGGTGCTGTATCCAGCTCATCCAGGGCCCTGGTGTAGTGGCTCACTGGGTAATAAAAGGGTTAGATCCAGCTTTGTTTTATCAGCTGGCCCTAAGCCTAAAATTCATGGGGTCACGCCAATATTAGACCACCATGAATTTCTAGTAAAGTTTTTTAAAAATAAACACAACACAGAGAAAAAAATATTTATTAGAAAAAAACAACAAAACAATACTTAGACTCCATCTTTATTAAAAAAAAAATTCTTCAATCCGACGTAGTCCAATTCAGTTTTCTTCTTTAGCTCAGCTACATCTCTGGTAGAGAACCTCCACCAGAGATGTAGCTGACCTGTGCGCGTGGTGGCTGTGGGAAAGTTCACGTGAGTTCATGCTGCATGAACTCATATGAACCCTGACAGCATCGCGTCTATTTCAAATGAACAGCTGATCTGCATCAGCTGATCATTTGAAATAACCAGCGGGAAAGCCAGCGGTGAGAAGACTTCACTGCCGGATTTACTGCTCTGTGCTGCGCTTCCCACTCCCTGATGCCTTCTCAGCGCTCCCCCCACCGCTTCCCCGCTTGATCCTAAGTTAGGACCGGGTGGGGGGAGCAGCTCCAGGAAGCACCAGGGGGCACCAGGGAGAGGGGAGTGCAGCATAGAGCAGGAAAGCCGGCGGTGAAGTCTTCTCACCGCCGCTCGCTTCCCCGCCCTGGTCCTTCGCTCCCCGCTCCCTGGTGCTGTGCTCCCTGCCCAGTCCTAACTCAGGATCGAGATGGGAGGTGGCGGGGGGAGTGGAGAATCGGGATTGGAAGCTGTAGGGGGAATGGGATCAGGCTGAATGATTGTTTAAAAGTCGGTGGCTTTTTACCGCTGGCTTTTAAACCTTCATGCCCCCATTTCAGCCTTTTCCTCTGCCCCCAGACCACTTTATAGGGTCCTTTTGGTGAACGAACTGTTATAGAACATAACCTCGAACTGCGGAATTTGAAGCTAATTGTTCGCATTCGTCGAATGACTCGAACACAGCCCAAAACAGCTCGTATTTGAGATTGGCGAACATTTTGAATCGAACATTGCTCATCTCTCATCACCAGAAGCTGCGGGTGGCATCACGATAAACTTTATAAACTCTATTCCTCCCATTTCAACTACCACTTTTCAAAAAGTGGACCACCAGGGCCACGGGTCTGGGCAGGCCACCAGTGACAACCTCAACAGCAGCAGAGGCCCAGACACCCGAGTCCCCATACCCTGGGCGAGTCACAACCAGAAGTTTACATACACTATATACAGTATATAAAAAGGTACATTTGCCTGCTTTTCCCACTGTCTGACATGAAATTAGAATAAACCTATCCCACGTTAGGTCACTTTGGATTACCATAATTAGTTATATTTGCCAAATGCCAGAATAATGAGAGAGAATGCTTTAAAGTATTTTTTATCACTTTCTACAAAGTCACAAGTTTACATACATTTCAATAGCATTTGGTACCATTGCCCTTATCATGAGTCAAGTTTGTAGGTCACCTTGCTAGCTCCTGCCTTTTTAGCTTTACCCCTAAATTGTCAATAGGATTGAGATCAGGGCTAAGTGATGGCCACTCCAAAACATTGACTTTGTTATCCTTAAGCAACTTTGTAACCAGTTTGGCAGTATGCTTTGGGTCAGTGTCCATTTGGAAGACCTATTTCTGCCCAAGCTTTAACCTCCTGGCTGATGGATTTTAGTTTGGTTAGGCCACAGGACGTCTCCAAAAATATAAGTCTTTGTTCCTGTCTATACTTGCAAAAATTAATGTAGCTTTTTTGTTTCTTTTGGAGTTATCGGCTTCTTCCTGGTAGAGTGGCTTTTCAGGTCATGTTGATAAGGTACTCGTTTCACTGTGGATTATGACACAATCTTACTAGCTTCCACCATCATCTTCACAAGGTCTTTTGCTTTTGTTCTTGGGTTGATATGTACATGCCGAACCAAAACACATTAACCTTTGGGATCCTGAACCCATCTCCATCCTGAGCAGTATGATGTCTAGACATTCCTGTCTTGTTTGTACTTGCATATAAATGTTTGTATAGATGAACAAGGCACCATCAAGTATCTGGAAATTGCACCCAGGGATGAATCAGACTTGTGCAAATCCACAATTGTCTTCCGTTTTTCATACTTTCCCATGATCCTACACAAAGAAGCAGTGTGTTTCATGTGTCAATTAAAATACATCAACAGTAGGGATGAGCGAGTACCGCAATATTCGGAATCGCTATACTCGCAACGAGTAGGTACCGGTACTCGGTACTCGTTGCAAGTATAGCGAGTCCCATTACTTTCGCAGTGTATCTATAGATACACTGCAAAAGTACCCTAAAAGTGAATAAAAGTTGTTAAAAATAATAAAATTACATACTCACCTGTCCGACGCCTGCACCAGGACCGTCCCAGAAGACCTGCGATCACTGGACATGGACCTGAGACTTTCAGCCAATCAGATGGCAGGTAGCAATCTGGCCAATCAGATGGTGACATGTCACAACCACGTGATTGCTAGCGGCCACCTGATTGGCCAGATTGCAAGGTCCTAGGTGTACTGCCAGGACCTTGCAATCTGGCCAATCAGGTGGCCGCTAGCGATCACGTGGTTGTGACGTGTCACCATCTTATTGGCCAGATCGCTACCGGCCATCTAATTGGCTGGAAGTCACAGGTCCTTGTCTGGTGATCGCAGGTCTTCTGGGACGGTCCCGGTGCAGGCGTCGGACAGGTGAGTATGTAATTTTATTATTTTTAACAATTTTTATTCACTTTTAGGGCACTTTCACAATGTATCTATAGATACACTGCGAAAGTAATCGGACTACTCGCTACTCCCGAGTAATCATAAGATACTCGGAGAGTAGCAAATACCCGAATACCGCTACTATTCATCGAGTTCCGAATAGTAGCGAGTATACTCGCTCATCCCTAATCAACAGGTATGTCTCAAGATAATCTGAGCCCCGGAGAGAGAAAAACTATCACCTGCCTTCGTAAAAATAAAAACATTATTATAAGGAATGCTGATAAGGGGGAGGCATAGTAGTGAGGACCATGAGTATTATGCCAAACTTGACCATGACCCCTCTATTACAATTTTTTTGAAGTATAATGTACTCATTAAGGATGCACACGCTAAAGGTATCCTTAACAAAAAAGAAAAGAGGTTCTTAAACATCCCACAATATAGAGTTTCTTACTTCTACTTCCTCTCCAAACTTCATAAAAATCCTGTCAATGCCCCAGGCTACCCTATTATCTCGAGGATAGGCTCCATCACCTGTAACCTTTCCCATGATGTGGTCTCTTTTTGCAAAAATATGTTATTCAATTATTGTCATACCTCAAAGATTCCACTGTATTGATCAAAGAGCTCAGAAGTCTGCCCCCTAAGACAGGTTGCTTATTTTAACCCTTGATGTGTCTGCTCTATTTAGCAACATTCCACATGAGATGGGCCTAAAAGCGGTTGATGAATTTTTATCACAGATGATGCTTTGGCCAAGGAACAAAGGAACTTCTTGCTAGCGGCTATAACATTCATTCTTGAGAATAATGTCTTCACTTTTGAAAGAACTTTGTACTGTCAAATAGTGATGGGCGAATCTACTCGCTAGGACTCGTTACTCGGCGAGTAGTAAGGGACTCGCAGGACTCGCTACTCGGCGAGTTTCCCAGCGAGGACTCGCAAAGTAGCGAGTCCAATGCAAGTAAATGGGAATCCTAGTTTTACTAGCGAGACTCGCTATATCACATCGCTATGTAGCTTGAATCTCCCCCAAATCGTTTAGAGAATGGCACCGCTTCACGGATACCCGCTGTAAGTAGCGATTCCGAGCGAGTCGTAGCGATTCCTAGCGAATCCTAGCGAGTCTACGAATCCGAGTCCTGTATTCTGTATTCGGGACTCGCGAATACAGAATCTGTTATGTTCCGACAAATCTTCCGAGACAGCCTAGCGTGTTAGGTCAGACAAACTTGTGAAGATGGACAAGCATGTTAGCCAATCTTATTCAGTAATGCCACAGCCCTCTTCTTGTGGCATTACTATGATTGGCTTCTGTCCATCGTGATGGCTATGTCATCGATGACAGGCAAGGCTGTATATAAGCCTTGCCACCGCCATTTTGAGCACATTTCTCTGAAGATCTGAGCTAGAACAGGGTGAGGTAGATTCTGGAGCAGATCATAGGGATTGTCAGTGAGTGTAGGGAACTTCAAGATTCCTTATATTAACCCCAAACAGCTCTTGTGAGAGCTAGCAGGAGGACAGAGGAGTACTGTGTACTGTGACACTGTAGGCAGGCAGGGAAGCAGGGAGCTGCAGCCTTTACAGTGTTCACAGGAGCGACCTCATAGCTTCGCTTACTCACTCAGCTGTTCTAATAGCTGAAGTGAGAGGCTTAGCTGAGGTACTATTTACAATTTTTTGCCAGCTGATAGATTTTGGGTCCTAAAAACCCCTTCAGCGTTATTTTGTCTGTGGCAGAACAGTGCGTTGCTGCTCTCCTAGCTGCAAATAGCACGTACGCCACCTACTTCTGCGACTAATTGTGCGCACTTAATAATTTTTTTCAGGGAATAGTGTGCTGCTTCACTGCCAAGTGTTAACACACACTTAACCCGCCAGTAAGTGACGCCTGCAGCAACACCAAACTCCATCTCGGTGGCTGTGCGCACTTTCTAATTTTTTAAGGGACTAGTGTGCTGCTTCACTGCCAAGTGTTAGCACACACTTAACCCGCCAGTAAGTGACGCCTACAGCAACACCAAACTCCATCTCGGTGGCTGTGCGCACTTTCTAATTTTTTCAGGGAATAGTGTGGTGCTTCACTGTCAAGTGTTAGCACACACTTAACCCGCCAGTAAGTGACGCCTGCAGCAACACCAAACTCCATCTCGGTGGCTGTGCGCACTTTCTAATTTTTTCAGGGAATAGTGTATTGCTTCACTGCCAAGTGTTAGCACACACTTAACCCGCCAGTAAGTGACGCCTACAGCAACACCAAACTCCATCTCGGTGGCTGTGCGCACTTTCTAATTTTTTCAGGGAATAGTGTAGTGCTTCACTGTCAAGTGTTAGCACACACTTAACCCGCCAGTAAGTGACGCCTGCAGCAACACCAAACTCCATCTCGGTGGCTGTGCGCACTTTCTAATTTTTTCAGGGAATAGTGTATTGCTTCACTGCCAAGTGTTAGCACACACTTAACCCGCCAGTAAGTGACGCCTACAGCAACACCAAACTCCATCTCGGTGGCTGTGCGCACTTTCTAATTTTTTCAGGGAATAGTGTGGTGCTTCACTGTCAAGTGTTAGCACACACTTAACCCGCCAGTAAGTGACGCCTGCAGCAACACCAAACTCCATCTCGGTGGCTGTGCGCACTTTCTAATTTTTTCAGGGAATAGTGTAGTGCTTCACTGCCAAGTGTTAGCACACACTGAACCCGCCAGTAAGTGACGCCTACAGCAACACCAAACTCCATCTCGGTGGCTGTGCGCACTTTCTAATTTTTTCAGGGAATAGTGTGGTGCTTCACTGTCAAGTGTTAGCACACACTTAACCCGCCAGTAAGTGACGCCTGCAGCAACACCAAACTCCATCTCGGTGGCTGTGCGCACTTTCTAATTTTTTCAGGGAATAGTGTGGTGCTTCACTGTCAAGTGTTAGCACACACTTAACCCGCCAGTAAGTGACGCCTACAGCAACACCAAACTCCATCTCGGTGGCTGTGCGCACTTTCTAATTTTTTCAGGGAATAGTGTGGTGCTTCACTGTCAAGTGTTAGCACACACTTAACCCGCCAGTAAGTGACGCCTGCAGCAACACCAAACTCCATCTCGGTGGCTGTGCGCACTTTCTAATTTTTTCAGGGAATAGTGTAGTGCTTCACTGTCAAGTGTTAGCACACACTTAACCCGCCAGTAAGTGACGCCTGCAGCAACACCAAACTCCATCTCGGTGGCTGTGCGCACTTTCTAATTTTTTCAGGGAATAGTGTGGTGCTTCACTGTCAAGTGTTAGCACACACTTAACCCGCCAGTAAGTGACGCCTGCAGCAACACCAAACTCCATCTCGGTGGCTGTGCGCACTTTCTAATTTTTTCAGGGAATAGTGTAGTGCTTCACTGCCAAGTGTTAGCACACACTTAACCCGCCAGTAAGTGACGCCTACAGCAACACCAAACTCCATCTCGGTGGCTGTGCACACTTTCTAATTTTTTCAGGGAATAGTGTAGTGCTTCACTGTCAAGTGTTAGCACACACTTAACCGGCCAGTAAGTGACGCCTGCAGCAACACCAAACTCCATCTCGGTGGCTGTGCGCACTTTCTAATTTTTTCAGGGAATAGTGTAGTGCTTCACTGCCAAGTGTTAGCACACACTTAACCCGCCAGTAAGTGACGCCTACAGCAACACCAAACTCCATCTCGGTGGCTGTGCGCACTTTCTAATTTTTTCAGGGAATAGTGTGGTGCTTCACTGTCAAGTGTTAGCACACACTTAACCCGCCAGTAAGTGACGCCTGCAGCAACACCAAACTCCATCTCGGTGGCTGTGCGCACTTTCTAATTTTTTCAGGGAATAGTGTGCAGCTTCATTGCCAAGTGTTAGCACACACTTAACCCGCCAGTAAGTGACGCCTGCAGCAACACCAAACTCCATCTCGGTGGCTGTGCGCACTTTCTAATTTTTTCAGGGAATAGTGTGCTGCTTCACTGCCAAGTGTTAGCACACACTTAACCCGCCAGTAAGTGACGCCTGCAGCAACACCAAACTCCATCTCGGTGGCTGTGCGCACTTTCTAATTTTTTCAGGGAATAGTGTGGTGCTTCACTGTCAAGTGTTAGCACACACTTAACCCGCCAGTAAGTGACGCCTGCAGCAACACCAAACTCCATCTCGGTGGCTGTGCGCACTTTCTAATTTTTTCAGGGAATAGTGTAGTGCTTCACTGTCAAGTGTTAGCACACACTTAACCCGCCAGTAAGTGACGCCTGCAGCAACACCTAACTCCATCTCGGTGGCTGTGCATTTGTCAACAATGTCCCAAAAACACCAAATTCCCAAAAACCAGTCTGCAAAGGGACAGGGACGAGGTCGGGGCCCTAGCAGTCGTGAACAACAAGGCACTGGTAGAAGTAGACAGACAAGGATTGATCGATCTACCTTCCTGCTGTCTAAATTTCCCAGTACTCAACCGAAACGTGTCTTGAGGCCGGAAGATCAAGACCAAATAACATCTTGGATGGCTGACAAGACCTCAACCACGGGTTCTGGCAGCACACAATCATCCTTGACACCATATTCAAGTGCCGCTACTGACAACGCGGGGTCATCTAATCCACAAAATCTTCCTATTTCCTCAAGCCATCGCCAGACGGAGGAAAATTTAGACCGCGAACTTGGGCATTCGGAAGATTTATTTGGTTCTTATCAGCCATTCAGACAACCGGACCTTTCTTTGTCACTGCCTGAACAGATACTTGAACCAGACGTACATTCCATCTATGGACAAAGTTTGGATTCACCTCGTCCTGAAGAACGTCCCTTTCAACAAAGCCATAGACCGTCTCAGGAGGTGGAGGATGATGATGATGATGAGACACACATTTCATCTGGCCAGCCTGACCAGTCACGTTATCCAGATGACTTTGAGGAGGAGGGGGTGGATGATGAGACCACTGATCCAACCTGGACACTTGACATGCAGAGCCAACAGAGCAGCCAGGAGGAGGAAAGTGGTTATGTACCACCGCCTAAAGCACCCAGGCTTACTCCTTTATCCCGAATCCAAGCTGTGACAACAGTAGCCCAAATTGTGTCAACTGTTGCACAAACTGTACCAACTGTTGCCCCAACTTTAAGAACAGTTGGCCAAAATGTGTCTACAGTTTGTGTTGGCCAGACTCATCCTTCAGTTCCTACACCACAACCTAAAGGACGAACATCCATTGTCTGGAAATTTTTCAAAGATAGCCCATCAGTACCAAATGTGGTTATATGTAACATCTGCTATGCCAGGCTGAGCAGAGGCCAGGGCAAAGTAAACTTGAGCACCAGCAGTATGCGAAAACACATGACTCTTAAGCACCCTAGTCAGTGGTTGGCCCATCAGGGTTCGACATCAGGGCCTTCTGACCTCAACACCGTTATGCCACTTCAGAATCGTCCTTCACCATCTACTGTTCATGCAGCAGCTCCTACTCATACGATCTCACCACAAGCTGCGTTAGACCAGAGATATGACAGTAGTCAAGTGACTTGTGAGTCTGCGCCAATTGTCCAGTTGTCTGTTCCACAGCTGTATGAGAGGCAGCGGAAGCACCCATCCACACACCCTTTTTCTCGACAAATGACAGCGCAAATTTCTAAGCTGTTAGCTGTAGAAATGCTGCCATTTAGGCTTGTTGATACTGAGGCTTTTAGGGAGTTGTTGGCTGTGGCAGCACCACGATACACTGTCCCCAGTCGCAATTTTTTTTCACGTACTGCCATACCCGCGCTACATCTGCACGTGGTTAACAACTTGAAGCGTGCACTGACAAATGCTATGAGCGGAAAAGTTCACCTGACAACTGATACCTGGACAAGTACTTGTGGACAGGGCAGATACATATCCCTGACAGCTCACTGGATCAACCTTGTCGAGAGTGTCCCAAAGTGTAATAGTGGAATATCTGCGATCCTACCAACTCCACGAATAGCGGGCACAGCATCATTCCGGGTGTCCGCGTCCTCATATACTTCTACAACACAATGTGCGTCTTCAACTTCCTTGACCACTGCTGATTTGTCCGCCACATCACGTCAAAGTTGGGAGCTTTGCAGTACTGCATCAGCCAGGCGACAACAGGCTCTTCTTAAGCTCATCTGTCTAGGTGACACACCTCACACTGCAAACGAGCTGTGGAAAGGTGTTAAACAACAGACAGATGAGTGGCTGGCCCCACTGCAACTACAAGCAGGTCTTGTTGTCAGTGATAACGGACGAAACCTTGTTGCAGCAATAAAGCTCGGTAAACTTCAACACGTGCCTTGCATGGCTCACGTACTGAATCTTGTAGTTCAGAAATTCTTGAAAAATTACCCAGAGTTATCTGATCTACTAGAGAAGGTGCGTAGAAATTGCGGACATTTCCGACATTCATCAACGGCACTTGCAAGTCTATCTGCCCTTCAACAGCAATTTAATTTGCCCAAACACAGATTAATTTGCGACATGCCCACACGATGGAATTCTACATTCCATATGTTGGCTAGGTTCAATGAGCAGCAGAGGGCTATAGCGGAATATCAGCTGCAACATGCCCGTCACCCAGGAAGTAATACAAGACACATTGGTACGATGGAGTGGGTCTGGATCGCTGACCTTTGCGAGGTTCTAGAGAACTTCGATTACTGCACAAAACTGGTCAGCGGTGATGAGTCCATTATTAGTCTCACCATCCCCATGCTGTGTTTGCTTAAAGATTCTCTCCTGAATCTTAAAACAGAATCATTGAGGGCACAGCAGAGGGCTATGGATCCACATTTTAACATCCAGGATCAGAGCCAGCAAAGCCAATTTCAGCCGGCAACATTGGCTGCAGAACAAAACAGTGATGAGGAAGATGAAGACGATTTATTTCTCCATGGTACTGAGGTGCACCCTGATGGAACTCCCAACCCCAGTTTTATGTCGGTACAGCATGGGTGGGCTGAAGAGCAGGAGGCGGAGACCGATTTTGAGACCATGATGCCTATTGTTCATCAGTCAGGTGACACAGAAGACATGAGTCTTTGTAGCCTAGCACACATGTCTGACTTCATGTCTCAATGTCTGTCCCAGGATCCACGCGTCATTAACATCTATGACAGCGACCTCTACTGGTTGTCAACATTCCTTGACCCACGCTACAAAGACAAGTTTCCATCGCTGCTGTTGCAGTCACCAAGGGGCTTAACGATGGATTATTTCAAAAGTGTGGTGGTTGACAATTTAATGTCAATTTCACCATCTGACTCCGCTATACCACGAACAAGCAGCTCTTTGCCACAGCAGCCTTTGGTTCGAACACAAACTGCCACATTGTCAAAAGAGGTGGTGGTAAGATGTCCACCAACTGGGCGATGTTCAACAGACCTTCCAATCTGCAACGGATTGTGCCTACGGTCCCCTTGTCTAGGAGACAAACATTGTCAAACATGTTGAACGAGTATGTGTGTGACACTACCAGCTTCTTAACCGACCCCTCTGTACCCTTTAATTACTGGGTTTCCAAGCTTCACGCTTGGACTGAGCTGTCTTTGTATGCCTTGGAGTTGCTGGCCTGCCCAGCTGCTAGTGTGACATCAGAGCGTGTTTTTAGTGCCGCTGGGGGAATTGTCACTGATAGAAGGTCACGGCTGACTACAGAAAATGCCGACAGACTCACTCTCATTAAGTTTAACAAGGACTGGATATCATCAAAGTTCTTAACCCCTTCAGACGACAGTACCCAAACCTAGAGGGACATTTTCAAATTTGTTACGTTTGGCTCAGTGCGGTTTAAACATTATGTCCTCTTCTGACACAAAGGATAAACAATGTCCCTCTGCTAAGAAGATTGGATAAATAATGTTCCTGCTACACTTGCTGCATGACAACAAAACTATACAATCAGTGTCAGTAATGTTACTTTAATAATGCATGCACTTGTGATGTTTTTTGACCGTTGAATTATGTCAGACAATCCAATACAGTCTCTTGGCTGAATTTTTTAAGGCAACAAGCCTATGCCTGCATTGTGGGCATTTCTCAAACTGAAATAAAACATATAGTTTGGCTCAAGTGCCTTGCATAAATTTTAAAAATGTTGATCCCGCCCCTTGGGCTAATTTTTTGAGGCAACAAGCCTATACCTGCATCGAATACGTTGCTTGTACTATGCTCTCAGGACAAGCAAATAGTATGGGCGACGCGCCCTCCTCAACTTCAAAATAGAGTTGATCTCGCCCCTTGGGCTAATTTTTTGAGGCAACAAGCCTATACCTGCATCGAATACGTTGCTTGTACTATGCTCTCAGGACAAGCAAATAGTATGGGCCACGCGCCCTCCTCAACTTCAAAATAGAGTTGATCTCGCCCCTTGGGCTAATTTTTTGAGGCTACAAGCCTATACCTGCATCGAATACGTTGCTTGTACTATGCTCTCAGGACAAGCAAATAGTATGGGCCACGCGCCCTCCTCAACTTCAAAATAGAGTTGATCTCGCCCCTTGGGCTAATTTTTTGAGGCTACAAGCCTATACCTGCATCGAATACGTTGCTTGTACTATGCTCTCAGGACAAGCAAATAGTATGGGCCACGCGCCCTCCTCAACTTCAAAATAGAGTTGATCTCGCCCCTTGGGCTAATTTTTTGAGGCTACAAGCCTATACCTGCATCGAATACGTTGCTTGTACTATGCTCTCAGGACAAGCAAATAGTATGGGCCACGCGCCCTCCTCAACTTCAAAATAGAGTTGATCTCGCCCCTTGGGCTAATTTTTTGAGGCAACAAGCCTATACCTGCATCGAATACGTTGCTTGTACTATGCTCTCAGGACAAGCAAATAGTATGGGCCACGCGCCCTCCTCAACTTCAAAATAGAGTTGATCTCGCCCCTTGGGCTAATTTTTTGAGGCTACAAGCCTATACCTGCATCGAATACGTTGCTTGTACTATGCTCTCAGGACAAGCAAATAGTATGGGCCACGCGCCCTCCTCAACTTCAAAATAGAGTTGATCTCGCCCTTTGGGCTAATTTTTTGTGGCAACAGGCCTATGCCTGCATCGAAAACGTGGCTTGTACTAAGATCCTGCTGGAGCATGGCGAAGGGTCCCACTGTACGCTACGGAGATAACGCGTAGACGCGCTGTGTTGCAAGTAGACGTCCCAGCCTATCGCATCTGTGTTCCCAGTGTTGTTGCCATACCGAATCATTAAGTAACCCCCCCACAAACACAGGCACTATTTATTTGTCAGCAACATTTGTATGTGCAGTCATGATTTTCCACATAATAACCAAGGTGCCTTCATGCGCCATGCGGGCCGTAAAGTACTTGCTAATGATGATGACTTAAAGCCCACCCACAAAAAAAACCTACACATCCATTCCCTGAAAAAAGACAGACACAAAGCAGTTTTTGTCAACTGGGTATTATTTCGCCATAATGGCAAAGATGTCAGAATTTTTTTTTTTTTTTTTTTTTTTTTTGGTTTAAACTTTGTAAAAACAAATAATAACATAACAAAGAAATTGTGCAATGCACAGGAACAAAAAATAAACAAAAAAAAAAAGGGGTCTACAGCTGGTGGTAGGTTGCCGCATCCTCCGGCCTTGGCTGTAACGTGGCACCATCACCCTGGTCGTTGAGTAGGTCCAGGGCCCCATGCAGTACCTCACCCAGTGGTTGGAAGCCTGTAGGCTGGGGCATCTGGGCCGGTTGGCCTTGGCTTGGTAGGCCCCTGATTCTTGGACACCACCTCTGGGTCGCAACATACCTGTCCCGGGGTGTGGCCCTGTCCAGGATGTTTGATCTGCTGAGCCGCCACTCCTCCAAAAAATCAAACACCTGCCCAGGATGGTTTGGGGGCCTACACGCATCGAGGACAATGTGTATTGCTGACCATGCCCGCAGTCGTCTCTCGAATGGAATGTCATCCAAGAACGGTATGAGACTGCGGGCAAAGTCAGCACTACACTGTCCTCTGCGGTCTTGTGGTGCATCCGGGATCAGAGCAGGGCTGCTGGGGTTCCAGTGACTCCCCACACTGCTGCTGGCAGTCGGCACTGGAGGGCGCTGGTGTGACCCTTCATCCTCCTCTTCTTGTATCTGCGGCCCCAAAGGTGGTGGTGGTGGTGGTGGTGGCGGTGGTGGTGGTGGTGGTGGTGCTACTCCCTCCTCCTCATCTGGTGGGGGTTGAGGGGCCTCCCTCCCCTCCTCAGGCAGCTGTGGTGGCGGGTTCCAACTTCGCCTCCGAAAGTGAGCAGCTCTGTGGGTAAATATAAAAAACATTTGGTGAATGGGTTGCCTTTGGAAACAAAACCATAGGCCAAACATAACATGTGCACGCTTTTTTGACTCAGTGTATCTGTGTATTCTGTGTCTTTTCATTGTTGCCCTTAAGATGGAATTGCAGCAAATAAATTAATGACATTTTTGGCTCATACCTCAAACTATATTGTATGTGTGGGTACTGTTGCTCCACGATTTTTTGCCATTACATTACAAATTTTAAAATTAGTCTGCACTATTACACTGTGCCCTGACTTAGGCAGGACAGCTATGTAGTCACTTGAAGACATATTAGTGGCCACAACTATTGTTTTGACTTTTTGTGGAAACTTTATGTGGACAAAGCTATAGCCTGACACTGTGAGGCAAACACATTATTCAGGGTTGTTTGCCATCAGATGGACACAAAAACACACAGTGTGGACGGCCTTGGTCTCAATGCACATAACCCAGATCTATAGGGCAGGTGAGCAAGACAGGAAATGGAGTCCTGAAGCATAGGTGACACATGAGCATTTGGCGTTAGTGGCCTACACTCCTTGTTGCTGCCATGTATGCTAATCAGGAATGTCTTGGTAAATAAAACACACCAAACAGATGGCTTGGGATTTGAAACGACTGTAATGGACATAGAGTATGGGGTTGTCTTTGAGCAGCAGGTCACACATCGTTGGTGCCAAACAAGGTGGTATGCACAGATGGACAGTTTTAGTTATTCCAACGGGGCCGAACAAAAAAACGGGAACAGCAAGGACAAACCTCGGGTTTCCTAAAGGACCTTGGACATAAAAAGCTGTTGCACTTAAAATATATGGCCCTCTTTAGTTTGATTTAATACAGCATTAATACGCTATGTTTTCCGGAGGATTCATAATGTGGCCATGAGTTAACGACAAAAAAAGTAAAATTCACATGTGGGCCCTAATATAAACACCATCACCTTGCAGCCCCAAATAAACCCATGGGAAAACTGAACCACACATATTTGTAGTGATACAGGGTATGTTCTGAAATGTGTGTGAATGTGTCAGCAATCTGGGATGGTGTACAAACAGTTTAGTGCAAAAGGGGTATATCCTTGCAACGTTATTTTGCCGAAAAAAACACCCACAACTAAATGTGTAGGGATGTATGTGGCCCTTATGCAAGTCGAGGCCATTAGGAACTGATACAACTGAGGCTTATGACAGGCAAACCAGACAGGGCCACACACCTTAGAGGCCATTGGAGGGAAGAACATGGCTTTGTTCCACAAACATGCCAACAATAATAGCTAATTGTGAGGTCACGGAACATTGTGTCTGACCACCCTGCAGAACATTGCTTATTTGTCCAAACGTCACAATGTGACTATAAATGTGTATGTCCTGGATCATTGCCAAAGGTAATAGAATTGTGTTGCACCATGGCAGAAACAAACCCCTGTGTGGGTATGTAAACCAGCACACTCATTATAGAGCTTCATACGTACATTGTGTGCCCTCGTGGACAGGGTCCTCTCCTCTTGTACCTGTATGACCTGATTGTCTTCATGTACTGTTTTTTGTCGTTAACCCTTATCCTCATGTAAAGTGCCATGGAACCTAATGGCGCTATATTAAAAAATAATAATAACAATAATAGTAAACAACAGTGCGGCAGACACATACCTTGGCATACGGGCCACCGGTTCCAGAAATGACAGCCGTTCATAGTGGCAATATATTATCCCGTGACCAGCTTCCGGGCCCCCCTCCATGATCCTCCGGTGTTGCCGCTTAAATTGGTCGCGGCAGCTCCTCCAGCGCTTCATAATGTGGTCAACTGTGAAATGATTTCAAACCGGGTTTAGACCTCTTTAACATTTGAAACACTAAATGTATGTGTACAAATCAACAATAACATTTTAATCATGTTGTGTGTGAAATGTGTATACAAGGCACATGGAAACGACAGTGTGGAACATCATCAACAGCATTACGGACATTGAGCTCACGTGGCCACAATCACAAATGGGGCAGGGCACATGTCAACGCATAGAGAATGTAATAGTGCGGGCACCAGACTCCGCTCATTAGTGGTATTTATATACACCCAACCCCCTGGCCTTCAGAGCCAGGAGGAACAGCCCTTAAACTAAGTGTACTATTGTGAACCCATCCAAATATAGGCAACCATGCAACGGCGCATTATAACACATTGAGGGCCCTGTATACCCTACTATGGGGGCCCTGTATGCCCACGGGGGCCCTGTATACCCACTGCTGGGGTCTTGTATACCCACGGGGGGGCTGTAGACCCTACTATGAGGGCCCTGTATAACCACTGGGGGCCATGTATACCCAGTGCTGGGGGACCTGTGTACCCACGGGGGGGCTGTATACCCTAATATCGGTGGCATATATACACACTGGGGGGGCCTGTATACTCTGCAGGTGGAGCTGTATACTCTGCTGGGGGGATGTCTAACAGTGATAGCCGCTGTATACAAGAATGGCGGTCAATATGGTTTCCCACTTTTTTGGGGCTAAAGTAGGGGGGTCGGCTTATACACGGGTCGGCTTATACACGACTATATACGGTAAATGCAATATAACGTGTGAACACATTTAACTCACCCATATTGCTCTGCACATCATGGCCACAACGATGAAACGTTGGGAAAACGCCCTGTGCGATCTCCCTCCAGGCCGTAGTCCGCTGGACATTATCCCCATATGCAGGGTCAGTGGGCAGCCAAAGCAGGGGCCGAGCCTCCACCAGAGCAATTAATTGCAGGGTGTCGACAGGAGCCATGCTTCCTCGCTGTGACTTTCTGCGCGTCCAGCCAGGAAGCTCGAGTCGGCTTATTTCCTGTTTGCACAAAGCATGTGGTTTGCTGCAGAAAGTCGCTTGCCTCGCCTCCAACACATGCGACTTTGGCCTCGGAGACAGCAGCAAAATACAGTTGCCAGTGGGGCTTCCGACACGGCAATGCGAGCGCTTTCCGACACACATCTGCGATTTTTAAATCACACATTACTCGCTATTATTCGCTTCCCCATTCATTAACATTGGACTCGCTAGACTCGCAACGAGTAGCGAGTCCCGGGCTCGGACTCGGTAGAGTCAAGCGAGTCCGAGTAATTTAGGATTCGCCCATCACTACTGTCAAATAAAGGGCTGCGCAATGGGGACGAGATTCGCACCCAGCTATGCAAATCTATTTATGGGTGCTTTTGAGTTCGTCTTCATAGCGCAGTCCAATTTTGTGGCGGGACATGTTGTCTTTTATTGCTGATACATAGACGATCTATTCTTCCTGTGAAGGGGTCCGAGGAAGAAGTCCTTAAATTTGTCACAGAACGTAACACAAACAGTTTGGGTCTATCATATCTTCTCTATCTCCCTCTACCCTCCAGTATTTGGACCTGCTTGTCAAGTTTGATGATCTGGGGAGGGTGTTCACATCAACCAATTTATTGATGTGAACAGTTACTTAAGGTTTGACAGTGGACACCTCCCAAGAAGGATCACAAATGTCCACTGCAGCCAACACTGGAGGGTATGGAAACATTGCACAAGAGACTCAGAATTTTTATGGAATCAAAAATACTTAAGAAGCATTTTTTAGAGAAAAGTTACCCCAAGAAACTCTTACAGGATTCATATAGAAAATCTTTTCGGGTTACCGAAGAATTCTATATTGATAGAACAGCGACCACAGGAGATGTCCAAAAGAAGACCTTAGAACTGACAAAGTGGAGCTTGGTTACCACTTTTTGCCGGCCAAGGGCAGTGATGGAAAACTTGATGAGCAAGTTTTCATTTATCGTGAAGGGTGATCCCATACTTTTGGAGCACCTTCCAGCTAAACCAAGGATCATATATAGAAAAAATAGATGCCTAAATAACATGATAGCACCCAGCAACTCTGCTCTTAAACCAAAAATAAATCAGGTCAACATAAACAGGGACTGGGAATGCTATTTTTTGCAATACTCTTAAATGTTTTTGTTGTCAAACAATTTCAAATCGAGTGAAGACTTTTGCTTCCCAGACCAAAGGCAAAACTTTCCTCATCAAGCATAGGGTCATTTGTCAGACCACTAACGTGATTTATTTGGTGGAATGCATGTGCGGCCTCCAATATCTAGGCCGCACTATACAAACCATGCTTGCCCGCCTCAATAAGCACAGACATAATATACAGACGGGTTACCAACTACACAGTTTATCAAGACACTTCAATGACGTCCACCAAGAAGACCCCAAATTGATGAATCTCATTATCATTGACCATGTGAATGATAGTAATGCTGACCGCCTGAGCAGCTTAATAAAAAAAGAGGGCTTTTGGATCTATAAATTGGGCACATTAGCTCCAGAAGGGCATAATCTCACCATAGAAAATGTTGCCAAACATTTTTTGTCCTGCACTTTCTGGGTATCAAGGACCTAATACATGTTTTTATTACTAGGAAGGTCGCTACATATAGTTATGCACAATTAATTTTTTATGTTTCTTTTAATTTTTTGATCCATTCCATGTGTAATATGTATTTTACTTATTACCTTTTATTCATTTTTATAATTCTCGTTTTTATAATTCTTGTTTGTATTGGATTTCCATTGCATTTTAGACGTCTCCATGGTTTTAAGATATATTAGTATATGTGATGTATTTAGCTCTACTCTTTCCTTTATAATGCTTGTTAGTTGCAATTTTAGGGTTCATAAGTTCATTAATTGTCATCCAATCACTGTTTTACAGCCCCCTATATATGTCACTTGCCTGTATACTCCCTTTGTATCACCTGATGAAGGTAGTTCCACACTATCAAAACACATTGTGCCCTTGCAAAGGGATAATAAAGATTTGTTTGTTTGCATATTGTCTTCTTTAATATTAACCCCTCAACCCAGCACTCCACTAGACCTCCACTACAGTTTATCTATATCAATAGTATATAGGGTAGACACTGTCAGGAGGACCTAATTTGGATGCAGATCACACATGAACTCTGCTGGACTCTCTATAGTCTCTAGTTCCAGCATTTATTTCTACTCATCAGCAACTAATGTGACATGTGACTAACTTCCAACATTTTCATATTTTATATACCAAATTATGACATTATCATGATTAATCTCAGTAGCATTATCAGACTCCTTCCTACTCTGAAGTGACATTGCATAGCAGAAACATGCCTTTTAATAAAGAATGTTCATGTTATTCCACTAGTATGATTATTCATTATAGACTTACTTAATAAAAATATAGCATTTACACTCAAATCAGGAGAGTCCTCCCTTACTTACACTAATACTACAAGCAGATTTAGTACTGTGAATGCATCAAAACCTTTAAATCTTTTTCTCCTATAGAATGATTACCTAAAAATCCAGCATTTATACTTAAACTAAGAGAACCCTCTTTGCTACGCTATGCACAGCATGGGCCTTGGGCAGTTTAAAAAGTGAGGGCCCCCAACTAGAAGTATAATGTGACATGTCACTTGATCATCTTTTGATAGATCATGTGATTGGCCATGTGATTAACACACAGGTGCTGATCATTAAAAGAAAAAAACAAAATTAGTGGCGCGTGTAGCACAGTTTCTTTCTCCCTTATATAAAGCACTATGCATAATGTTATACATAATAGAGTAAGGGTGGGAAATTAATTTGTCACAGCCCCTAGTATTACAGCAGGAGGCTGCACGCAGTCCCCAGCACACAGCAGGAGGCCACAAGCAGTCCCCAGCACACAGCAGGAGCCCACCACACATAGTCCCAAGTATTACAGCAGGATGCCCCACAAAGCCCCCAGCAAACAACAGGAGGCTGCACATAGCCCATAGCACAAAGTAGGAGGCTGCACATAGCCCCCAGTACAGTGCAGGAGGTCACACATAGCCCCCAACTCACAGCAGGATCCTGCACACAGCCTCCACCACACAGAAGGAGGCCGCACAAGCTGTGCCCCTCATAGCCCCTATATGCTGGCTGTGCTCACATAGCCCCCTGAATACGAGCTGTGTCCCACGTAGCCATCAGCATATAGCATATTCCCCACAGAGCCCCCAGTATACCTGCTGTCCCCACATAGCCACTTGTATAAAGGCTGTGCCCCACATAGCCCCCAGTATAAAAGCTTTGCTGCATATAGCCACTGTATAGACCAGCTCATATAATAAAAATATAAACACATATTCACCTCACTCCTGACCTCCGTTTGCTCTGCTCCAACCTGCCTGTCTCCATATCCTCTTGATGACAGCATATACATGATGGCAGTGGCTGATGTCAGCATCGCACCAGCGATGGGAGCTCCCCTAAGCTGCGCTGCCGCTGTGATTTGCTGACTACATAGTTCCAGGGAAGCTCCCTGCTCCAAGATGTACACTGGGGGAATAGGAGCAAGGTGAGTATCTATTGCTGCACGAAACATTATAATGAGGGCAAACTGGATATGGTCCCCCCTGGAGGAGTCGGCAATGAGCGGTAGCCCAGATTACCCTCATCATAATCCTCCTTTGCTGCACAGTGCAAAATGGACATACTACTGAAACTGCTTAAATTTTAGTGGTGTTTCAGTGTAAAGTTTCCCTTGGAGAATGGCATGCCCAATATGCTAGTGACTTATAAGCCATGCAATGCTACTTTGTTAAATTAAATTAGCAAATTCCTTCTTCATGAAGTAGGAGGACTTAAACTCTAGTACCACCTATTGGAAGTAGCAATCCTAAAAATCAATACCTTTTATTGATTGATTGATTGATTGATTTATTGATTGATTTATGTATTTATTGAAAAGACCTTTCATGAACCTTGTCATATGACTTAGAAAAAAAGTGAAACTAAAATTTGAATTTACAAACATATGATTCGGGGTGAAAATTAATATCAAATTAATAAATGCTATAATAAATGTTATTTTTTTAATGTAATTATATTAATATTTATTTCATATTTCCAGATTCAACAAATTTAGCAAACTGCCACCGATTTCCCTCCCTGTGTATTGGAATCCTAGGGTGAGAT
This sequence comes from Allobates femoralis, assembly GCA_033576535.1. Lineage (NCBI taxonomy): Eukaryota > Metazoa > Chordata > Amphibia > Anura > Aromobatidae > Allobates > Allobates femoralis. Next base: position 492,740,672 of record JARQOC010000002.1, read on the forward strand.
TTTAGTGATTATTAAGATTTTGACTGTGCTGAGAAGCTGTTCATGCATGGGGTTGATTTCCATTCTTTAATTGCAATTCTCATGGAATTGTGATACACAATGGGCGAATATGGGAAATTTGCTAAACTTATTATATCTGGAAATATGAAATTAATATTCAAAATATTAAAGTTTTTTATTATTATTTAATTGATATAGCCTCATATCAGGACTGAGAGATTCTGAATATACTGTAGATATATCATACAGCTGGTACACGTTGATTTTGCAAATTTGAATGGAACTTATTAGCCTGTTCTACCCCATGTAACCTCACGTTAACTGTACAAATGCAGACTCTGTATTAATAAATTGCATTGCACAGCTCTATCTTGACCAGCTTGATCTGTACTTTCATCGAACAGTCAGCAAGTGCTCAATGTGTTCTTACAATGAAATAAAATGTACAATTTAATGGTATATTGCTGGGATCACAGTTCCATACTATAATCAAAGTATCCATTCCAAAGTGTCAAGAGAGACAGCACCACTTGTATTACAAAGCCAATATTTGTGAACAAGTGTGAAATTAGCAAGATAGGTAAAACGTGATACTTTTCCAGTTCAGGGGACATTTTTCATTAAAGAACAAATCATGAGTAATACACAATTAGATGAAGAGCAAATAAAAATATATCTGTAAAGTGAAATAAAATGTGGACCCAATCCGTAAAGTTTAATGATAAAAAATATTTGGTTATAGTAATAGGAATGACATTTTATATCTGCATAGAATACTTTCTTGTTTTATGATCCTGGACAATATTTCATAGAAAATCATTTTACAAAAGGTTCTCAGTGTTTAAATAATTCTTAACAATTTGCAATTTCATTTTTCTTCTTTGAACACGTGTCTTCTTTTCTAATGCTTTCAATCAAGTTCTTTTTATAAGCTACCATATCTAATTCCAAATAAATGAATTGTACACTACTGTTCACACACTGAATAATGCAAGCAGAAATTGAACAAAGTCCCTTTTCTTCAGTACTTATGCTTTAATACCAGAAAAGACTTGAACAATATATTTGATTAGTTATTTTCTTCATACAAAGAATAGAAGAACATGCAGAGCACTGGCTTTTGGGGTATGATAACTACATTGCTGTCACATCAAAGCAATTGAGAACTTTGAGTCATGGTAGGAAAAAAAAGTAAGGAGAAAAAGGCTAATGAAAGATAATGATTTCTTGATATTACATAAAAGATAATCAAGAGAATGATATTTATATAGTTACTATATATAAGCAGGGCTGGTTCCAGATTTTTGTGGGCCCCAGGCAAAAGATTCTTAATGGGCACCTTTTACACTCTGCCCCCACCCCTCCTTGCTGCTGCACGTCCGCACCTTAAGCCGTACCCCAGGTATAGACTGCAGAAACTAAGATTATTACTATTACTCTTATTATTGATTGAAGCTTCCCCGGCGGTGGAAAAGGGAGGGGTGATTAGAGCTAATTTTAAAGTACCAGGGTGGAATATGGATGAAATAGATCTATAGTTAGTGTCTTATTATTATTATTATCATATTTCTGCAAATTATACATGACACACACAGCTCTGCTGCATGCCCATAGACATAGATGGCTCTGCCACATGCTTATGTAGACACACAGTTCTGCTAGATGCACACTACACATATAACATACACACAGCTCTACTACATGAATATACAGATACACACACACAGCTTTACTACATGAACATAAAGATACACACACACAGCTCTGCTCCATACATATTACATGCACATACAGATACACACATAACTCTGCTACATGGACACTACATACCCAGCTCTGCTACATGTACAATACATGCGCATACAAACACACACACATAGCTCTGTTACATGCACCATACAAACACACAGCTCTGCTCACATGTACAATACATTTTCACACAGATAAACACAGCTCTGATACATGCACATACAGACACACACACAGCTTTGTTACATGGATACTACACACCAAGCTCTGCTACATGTACAATTTATGTACATACTGATACACACACAGCTCTGCTACATGCACATACGAACACACACACAGATCTGTTACATGGTCAATACATGCACATACAGATACGCACATACAGATATACACACATACACATACACACACAGATGCAAATACACACATACATATTACTATATCCACCTGATCTTGATTGGTGCAGAGCAAGAAGTGACAAACATGGCAGTGGATGTGGTTTGTATATGACACACATTACATGAGTCTAGAATGGTGGCCCAACAAAAGTTGACAAAGCCTCCACTTCAATATCTTCATAAGAAGCGTTTTCTCAAGTTTGCAAAAGAGTATTAAAATAAACAGTTAATGATTAGAAATGCATAATTTGGAACAATGAGATAAAGGTAAATAGACTATACTCTCATGTGTACAACTGGATTTGGAAGAAACAAGGGGAAAATGAATGAAGATATTGAAGAAGCTCTCAAGTTCAGTGGAGGAAGCCGGATGACCTAGGGTTCTTTTAAAGGCATTGAATACTTGACCAGGATCAATGGTGATCTCAATGCTGATCTATATGTGAGTATCCTACATCCTTTATATGCTCAAGTACAGAAAAAAATGCTTTCAAATCAAGTGTGGTCACATATGCTAGATACATGGATGATGTAGTTATTATATGGTCGGCAGATATTTTGGAAATTCCGCACATGATTAACTATAAGAACAATAACCAGTGCAATCTTTTCTTCATGTATAATTTCAGCAGGAAAACGACAAGTTTCTTGGACCTGAAAATCTCAGCAGATGCAAGTGGTGGTAAGGTAAAAGCCTGTACTTTCCGTAAAGAAACCTCTGGAAACACTCTTGCCACCCCCATCATGGTAAAGTAAACATCCCCAGAGGGGAGATTTTCAGAGCCAAAAGAAACTGTTCTGAACAGGAATTTTATATGCTAGAAAAAAGTGAGATATGCACTAGGTTAAAAGATAGAGGGTATGAGAAGTGGGTCCTTCATAGATCAATTAGAAATGTAGATTTAATACCGAGAGAAAAAATCTTGAATGAGCCAAACAGGATGAGAAAATCAATAGGTTCCAAGCCAACTTTGGTCACAACTTTCAGCAAGAAATATCATGAGATAAAAAAAATCATAAAAAAATCTCCCTATGCTGAATGGTGATCCAGTGTTGTGTAACATTCTAAAAGAAGGCTGCCTCTTTACTACCTGTAAGGCCCCAACCCTATCTAGTCTGTTGTCACCAAGCCTTGTGCAGATGAGAACTAAAAAAACTTGGTTAAATTTACAAGGTTTTTTTTAAATGTGTCTCTAATAAATGAGGAATATGCCAATATGCGAAGCTAAAAATGAATTCTACAAGACTGTAGCATCTAAACCTGTCATTATTAGACAGTTTATTAACTTAAACAGTACATATGTGATATATGCCATTAGATATAACATCTGTAACCTTTTGTATGTAGGATGTATGACCAGAATGCTATGGCAATGCATCAGTGAGCATTTCAGAGATTCCATTGATCCGGATGCTCCAAATCCATCTAATGTGTCACGTCACTTCATGCACATCCATGGAGGGGACTTGAGCGGTTTTGAATTCCATGGTATTGAAAGAGACCACAGACTAAAAAGAGGTAGGGCTTGGAGGCGGAGTCTTCTGGATCGGGATGCTCATTGGATTCTTATGCTAGAAACCTCCCACCCTATGGGTCTGAATAAGCAGACTGATTTAATCCTATTTTATTGAATTTTCACCCCTATAACTTTGGACGGTGTTCTTTAATGGTTTTAAGTATTTGTAACATTTGCACTTTTGTATTTTATGTGTACCTATGTTTGATTGAAATGTGTACAGCTGGCTAATCATGTGATGGACAGGGGGTGGGTTCACCCAACCCCAGGGAGATTTAAAAATCCTGAACACTGAACACTGGTCACCACACTAGCTTATGATTAAGAAGTAATTTACACCTCGAGACGCGTAAACCAGTGCCTGGTCACCCCACCATATGCCTGAATTGTTTTGCCTCATTTCCCTGTGATTTTAAAATTGGGGAATAAAGATTTTGGAATCAACCAGCTGGTGCCAGAACCTCTCTTTAACTTGTGGACTATACCTTGGATTTTCTGTCGTGCACAAAGGGACAGGTGAGCGGGGATTCTCCCTTGATTGACTTTGTATGCTCAAGTACTACAGGTATGAAAAGGATGACTTAGTGTTTCAGCAGGAATACAAACCAAAGCATACATTGAAATTGGCAAAAAAATAGTCAATAAAAATTGTATAGTCAAAAAAAAAATTGACAATGATTTAAATGCGCTGCATTGATCCCCACATTCCTTAGATCTCAACCCAATCGAACAATTGTGGGTGGAGTTTAAAATAAAGCTGTATACATACCCAGTGACAAAATGAATAGGGATTTGTTTGGATTTCATGTGTAAAAGGGGTACGCTACTTAATACATAATCTGATACAATGGAGAAAAAGTGCATATAGTACCCAAAATATTCATAGGGAAAGAGATAATGTAATGTGATGCTAAATACAAGATTTTTTAATGAGTCAAAAGAACTCATACATTCACATTCAATCCACACTACATTTTAAAAGTTACAACAGGACAAGAAAAGAGCATGAGTCAGAACAAAACACAGTTGGTAGAGTTGTTCACCTCTCACGTATACAGGTAATTGTAAATCTTAGCTGCAATCAAAATACTAGAGAATTATAGAGGAACCAAGTCACTATGCAATGGTCTACAATGGTAAATATGTACACACTAGATGTGAGCCTGATGCTATCACATTGGGAGGGCAGTTGCTTCATGATGGATGCCCTTGTGTGCTGTCTCAGTCTCTTTCCCCCCTTGTTGTGCTGTCTCTTTCCCCTCTTATGGGCTGTCTCTTTCCCTGATTATGTGTGCTTTCTCAGTCTCTTTCCCCCTTGTGTGCTGTCTCAGTCTCTTTTCCCCCTGTCGTGTGATGTCTTTTTCCCCTTGTGTGTGCTGTCTCAGTCACTTTCCCCCTTGTGTGGGCTGTCTCAATCTCTCTCCCCCTTGAGTGTGCTGTCTCTTTCCCCTCTTGTGGGCTGTCTCTTTTCCCTCTTATGTGTGCTGTCTCAGTCTTTTTCCCACTTCTGTGCTGTCTCAGGTTCTTTTCCCTGTTGTATGTGCTGTCTCAGTCTCTTTGCCCCATTTGAGCTGTCTCTTTCCCCCCTTGTTTGCTCTGTCTCAGTCTCTTTCTCCCTTGAGTGTGCTGTCTCTTTCCCTCTTGTGTATGCTGCCTCTTTACCCTTTTTGTTTGATGTCTCTTTCCCCTCTTGTGGGCTGTCACTTTGTTCCTTGTGTGTGCTGTCTCAGTCTCTTTCCCCTTTGTTTCCTGTGTCAATCTCTTTTCCCAATTGTTTGTGATGTCTCTTTCCCCCTTGTGAGTGCTGTCTTAATCTCTTTGCCCCCTTATGGGCTGTGTCTTTCCCTTTGTGTGTACTGTCTCAGTCTCTTTCCCCCTTGTGTGTGCTCTCTTTGCGCCCCATTGTGTGGTCCATTCTTCCCCCTTACTGCTCCGTAGTGCCCTCACCGCTCTGTTCCTACCCAGGCCTCATGTTATCGATGCGGGCTGAATGCTGAGGATCTGTGGAGTGGGTTATGTGACAGGGCAGGCTCACGTGACCTCGCGTCACACAGGCCTTGTCACTTGACCCACTCCACAGATCTTTAGCATTTAGCCCACATTGATAACATGAGGCCGGGGTAGGAATGGAGCGGTGAGTGGAGAACGCAGCAGTGAGGATAGAATGGAGCAGTAAGGGGGGTCATAGCAGTGAAGGGGGAGGACGGAGCAGCACAGGGGGAAGGCATAGGGCAAAGATGAAGTTCAAGGGGGGCAGGAGGGAGCCTGATCAGTGGGGAGAGTGGGCTGCAGCACTAGTCTATTGGCTAATAATGTCTGCACATCCGTCGCCATATCACAATACCCATCACTTGGGTGTTCCAATATGGCAGTCGGCCTACTTCTGGCGCGTTGCATTATGGGATTTGGACACATCTGGACAAACCAGATGTGCAGACATTATATTGCAATTATATATTAGATATCCTTCCTGTTTAAATGCAGTAAGCTGTATCTAATATATAAAGCTGAATGTGTGTGTTTATGTATGTATGTGTGTATGTATGTATGTCCGGGATTAGCATCTACACCGTCGCAACCACAGCCACAAAATTTTGCACAGTCACATGTCTGGACCCCGAGAGCGTCATAGGCTATGTTGTGAGGCGAAATTTTAACCCCGCACGTTCCAGTTCACCAAACAATTTTGCCCCTGTCTACATAATGGGGGAAAAACTGAATGGAAAAGTGTTGGAGGAAAATCGACAGCTGTCAGCTGAAAAGCCACAAAATTTTGCACAGTCACACGTCTGGACCCTGAGAGCGTCATAGACTATGTTGTGAGGTAAAATTTTAACCCTGAGCGTTCCAGTTCACCAAACAATTTTGGCCCTATCTACATAATGGGGAAAAAGTGAAAGGAAATGTGTTGTAGGCAAATTGACAGCTACCAGATGTGAACAAGGGGGACTTAAAGAATGACAGCGATGCCGCCAAAGAGTATATACCATACAGTTGCTAAGGTGGGGCCCCGACATAGGATACTCACCATACACGGGGATATGAACACACACACAAAATGCGCCTCACACTACCACGTGCTTGAACAGATATACCACCCTCAGCACACATTTCACCACACATACACCAACCTCGCCACAAAATCACCCTAAAGCACACACAAGTCTGGTATTATCCTTCAGCAATAAAAATCTGATTAATAAGCAGCAAAGCTACAAGAGAAACAAATGTACCATATAGGAAATACGGCAGCTGTCAGTCACATGAGCTGTCTATTATGTGTATGTGTGAGCTAATATATACTGTCAGGGGGGAGGGTTTCCTGTTGCCTGGGGATGTATCAGGCTGGCAATAGCAACCAATCACAGCTCAGCTTCTAATTTGCTACTGTTAATCTGAGCTCTGATTGGTTAATATAGAGAACAAAGGACATTCTCAGTAAAGCTTCTGTGAGGTAATAGGATGTCTGTGAGGTAATAGGATGATAGCTAGGGTGTGTTGGTGGAAAGGCTGATGTCAGTCACATTACCTCTATGTGAGAGGATATAGAAACTGTGGAATATCTGTGGTGTTGAAATATATGTTGTGAAATGCTTCTATTAGTTAGTTTTTGCCTTTTAATAATTACATTTCTATCGATTTGTTTTGTGTTTTTTGTGTGCTGAATAAATTTTTGTTAACACATTCTATTTTGTTAACAGCAGTTATTAACCCGAGCGAAGCCGGGTAGTACAGCTAGTATATCATAATAATACATCTCTTACTGGTCGGTTCCCACCTAACATACCAAAAGACCTAATAACAGTGGATCCCTAGTTTATAATCATGACGCAGCATGAAACAGCATGAAATCATACCCATACAGACGTGCAGGCAGTACCAGAGAGTCAGGGTAGAAGCCCTGACACAAGTTTCAATTGCTTACTCAAGGGGCATTAGTGTAGTGTGCAAGGTTTGTCATTTTTTAAATGGGGACTGGAAGAGGATGCTGACCAATTGTGGCACATATCCAGCATAGCTGCTAATTGTGGTCAGCCCAGCACAGCCTCGGGTGTGTTCTGGAAGGTGGAAAACCTCAATAGACATCATGTGATCCGGGACGCCTCCTACTAAAGGCCAAAAGGTCATTTTCACATGACCTGGGCATACCACACATGCACATGACTTGTAAACATCAAAGAAGGCCTCTGAATATCCTTGTATAACATGCATAACAGAATGCCTTATACTATAATATAAAATGTGATGGTACCAATCACCTACGATATATAGGCATGTCAACTGCCCAAAACCGCTAGCATTAATCTTTATAAATCAGGAATTATGTTACAAAAGCAATGCAAGCTGCTTTAGGTAAATAGATGTGTCCGCATAATAATCCTTCACATTCCTGCCTAATAGGCAGTTGAGCTTATGGGCAACAAAAGAGCAAAGACGCACAATATAGAGACCATAATATTATAGGACTTTTATCACCCATAGAGAAAGAGGAAAAATTGTCCCAAAATGTCCCAGCAGACATGCTGCATTCAGCGCTGCATTTAGATTGCTATGCAGCAGCGGGGTGACAGGTCCTCTTTAATGATATCCATAACACACTTGTGGACATGCCAAAAATCTGTATTCTGAACCTATGGAATGAATCAAATAAAGTTTTTACTCATTTTCAATAAGCAATATCCATATTATGGTGTTTCATGAGTCTGAACAGACTTTTAACACTATGTATGAGAAGCATATCATACATGTCAGCTGTACTGATCAGCTTAAATGTGAAGCTAACAGCACTGATTAAGTCAGCAACCAGATCGGTGTTGTTACCCTTTGAACCACACTGTCAATCACTGAAAGTGTGATTCAATACATGTTCCCTACCAGCATCAGAGGTCCCATAATGCAATCACATGACCTCGATGCATTACCTTGACAGCCCAAAATACTGTGATGACCCTGGAAGCTGTCCTAAATCACTTCCTGTGGATGCCTGGCAGGTGTTGACATCCACAGAAAGTGATTATTTCTCCTGTTCAGAGACATGCAACAGACATCAGCTCAAGCCACAAAAAATTATCCATCACACAGCCCCAGATCGCAAAAAATTAGAATGTTATGGGTCTTGGAAAGAGTTCACTGCCGAAACGCATTGTGAGGAGGTTGACCACAAGTAAATGAAGTAAAATTTATACCTATAATAATTGTTTGTTACTTTCTGAGTGCCTGTTTAGCCGCTATATTTTCTCTTCAATTTTCAGTCTTGCAAAATGGCATAAAAGCGCAATTCTTTTTCTTTAAAAATGTCAGAAATTTTTTTACCACTTAGATAACAGTAAAAGTATCTATGTTTGGTATTTACTAACGTATACCGACTTGAGGCATCATACTGATATGTCAGTTTTACCATATAGTGAACATGCTGAATAAGAACCCAAATAACAAACGTGCATTTGCACTTTTTTTGCAATTTTTCTGCAATTGGAATTTTTTTTCCCACCTTCCTGCTCACTATATGATAAAATAAATCATTTAATTTAAATGTAGAACTTCTCCCGCAAAAAATAAGCCCTCATATGGCTATATTAACGGAAAAATAAAAAAGGTATGGCTCTTGGAAAAAGGGGAAGGAAAAACAAAAAATGAAAAGTGGAAACTCACCGGAGTGTGAAGGGTTTAAGCTATTGTTCTGTTAAAAACAGATGTTTTAAGGCCATTATAAGGTTCCTGGACTTTACAGCTGCGGCTGCATCTGGCACTGTTTCCAAAATTTACACCTTGCAGGTGTCAAAAACACCTACAAACTCCAGGAAGTTCCAAAAATAATATTTTGAAGCTCCAAAAAATTCTTCAGGTTGAAAGAAAACGGTAGACCTGATGGCTCGGAACATTCCTAACCATATAGTTAGGTATTGTTCCCAGCCAGCAGTTTTTCTGGCAAGCGTTTTGGCCCCAAACAATCTGGGGAAGGCAATTTTTGATATTTCAAATGTTTTTTCCGAACAAAGCCATATCCGTGGATTTTAAAGTATATTGCTAGGGTTTCCGATCGCAAATAGAATGCTTGTGCCAAATTTGAAATTGACGAACATGTTCAGGGAAAGTTTGCTCATCTCTAGTAACCAGTATTATATATCTTGCTTTAAAAATAAATATTTTGTAGTATATGTCCTGTCCTTCCATACCCCACTTATCATGCCCCATAGAAGTGTTCAGAATTGTCATATAAAATATGAATTTCAATAAGCAAATATAATGTAAGTCTACATGCAAAACTGGCCCACACGGATGGCTGAATTAAATGCTGCGCAGACATAGATGGATTAGTTATCTGTCACACAATTTCTAGGATCACTTGAGTAAGGGCAGATCTTCTCTTTGGTGACACTATTTATGCCATCTAGCCAGAAGCATTCCACGTAGCCCTGCTGTTCTATAGGCCTGACACATGCTGCATGCTCCCTATTCCTGCATGTACCTACTTCCATTTGGAAATAAACATCAAGATAATTCTCCACCAGCTATATTTTCAAGATTAATTTTCAAGCTTATGATAGAAATATCAACTATGGGGCACAAGTACAGTGGTGTAAAAAAGTGTTTCCCCTTTCTGATTTCTTATTCTTTTGCATGTTTGTCACACTTACATTTTTTGGATCACCAAATTTAAAAATTAGACAAAGATAACACAAATAAACACAAAATTCAGTTTTTAAATGAAGGTAATAATGTAGAAAAATCCAGCACTCATAAAGTATGTGCTAACACCGACGCGTTTCGACAGAGAACCACTACTAAGACAGTTCTCTGTCGAAACGCGTCGGTGTTAGCACATACTGCCTGTATTAGATGGATGGCGTTTACGTTTGAATAAATCCTCATAATTGCAAGTTTATGAGTGCTGGATTTTTCTACATTATTATTGGTGATTGCCGGTCCAGAGACCAGGACTGTATCCGTGCACTATTTCCTTGTACTTGGGTACTACTATTTCAAATGGGTGAGCTGAACTTTCCTTCTACCTTTTCCCTGCTACCATTTTAAATGAAGGTGTTTATTATTAAAGGATAAAGGTATCCAAACCAACAGGGTCCTGTGTGAAAAAGTGATTGCCCTCCCCACATAAAACATAAATTAACTGTGATTTATCCCATCTTTGGGAAGCTGAGTTCAATATCCCTAGCTACACCTAGGACTGATTACTGCCATACCTGTTCTCAATTAATAGATCACTTAAAAGCGCATCTCAATGAATTAGAATATCATAAAGTAAATTTTTTTTCAGTAATTCAATACATAAAGTGAAAAGCATATATTATGTAGAGTCATTACAAACAGAGTGATCTATTTCAAGGGTTTATTTCTGTAAATGTTGATGATTAAGGCTTACAGCCACTGACAACCCAAAGGTCATTATCTCAGAAAATAAAAGTAGAGAAGAAGAAGGGTTAAAAGCCACACTGCAACATTCCATGAGACATCAAGGGGGAATCTAATATTGATTTATTAGTCAACGTGTTTCAGGGCTTCCTGAAATGACCTGAAACATGGCAATATGATATGATTTGTCCTGAGGAAAGTGCCAGGAAGCCCTGAAACACATTGGCTTATATATCAATATTAAATTCACCCTTTGCTGTCTCGTGGAATACAGCAGCATGGTTTTTAACCCTTCATCCTCCTTGCTCTATATGCCTCATGCTGGGGACTGCAGCAGCAGTGATATTCTTTTATAGTGGTTGTGACTCTCACAACCAGACAAGGGGAGCCTCTGACACTAATTGAGGTAATATTTTATCTCTCAGACCCTTCATACTCCCTCATTTAATTTTCTGAATAATGACTTTTCAGTTTCATTGGCTGCAAGTCAAAATCATCAAAATTAACAGAAATAAACCCTTGAAATAGATCACTCTGTTTGCAATGACTCTATATAATATATATTCGTTTCACTTTATGTGTTGAATTACTGAAATTAATAAACTTTTTGATGATATTCTAATTCATTGAGATGCACTTGTAAATATAAACTGCATGAAAAGTGAAGTAGGTGAAAAGATCCTTAAAACCTAGGCATCATGCCGCGATTCAAAGAAAATCACGAACAAATGCTAAACAAAGTATTTGAGATATATCAATCTGGAAAAGGTTATAAAGCCATTGGTAAAGCTTTGGGACTCCAGCAAATCACAGTGAGAGCCATTATCCACAAATGGCAAAATCATCAGAAGTGTCCAGTCGACCAAAATTACCTTAAGAGCGCAGCGATGACTCATCGAAGAGGTCACAAAGGACCCCACAACAACATCCAAAGATCTACAGGCCTCACTTGCCTCCGTTATGGTCAGTGTTCATGACTCCACCATAAGAAATAGACTGGCCAAAAATGGCCTGCATGGCAGAGTTCCAAACCACTGCTGAGCAAAAAGAATATAATAGCTCAGTTTTGTCAGAAAACATATCGATGATGCTCAAGACTTGGGGAGAATACTCTTTGGATTGACGAGACAAAAGCTGAACATTTTGGAAAGTGTATGTCTTATTACGCCTGGTTTAAAAGTAACACAGCATTTCAGAAAAGGGACATCATACTAAGAGTAAACCATGGTAGTGGTAGTTTGATGGTATAGGGCTCTTTTTCTGCTTTAGAACCTGGAAGACTTAACGTGGCAAACGGAGATGAGCGAATTTCAAATCTGGACCAAATTCATCAATGTTCATTTGGCATCTCATACTCAAACGTTTTGCTGAAAAGTCAGAAATTCGGGTTTTGTTCGGTAATTTTTTGGATGTGTGCTTAGCTTTACTAGGACAGAAGCATTAATGCAAATGCAGTAATGCTTCTGTTCTACTTTATGCTACACACACATACACACATGCAGACACACACAGATCATTTTACCAGTCTCTTGCGGCTTGCTTGCTTCCAGGTCTGCTCTCCTGCGCTTCCTCTCACTTACTTCCGGTCCAGCCTATTAAGCTTTTTAAATATACCCTTCACTGACCAGGCAGCAGCCAATCACAGATGCTCATGCTCTGTGAAAGCGTCTTTGATTGGCTGTTGCAATTAGACTGCATTTTCACAATCTGGATGGAGTCTGTGCTTGGTTGTCATACATATTAGTGTATGTCAACCAACCTGACATCATAGGGTGTAGAATAAATTAATAATGGGAAAAAAAATAATCTCTAGTGGTAAATGGAACCATGAGTTCTGCTGTCTACCAAAAATATCCAGAAGGAGAATGTCTGGCCATGTGTACATGACCTGAAGCTGAAGCGCACCTGGGTTATGAAGCAGGACAATGATTGAAAGTCCACTTCTAAATGGCTTGAGAAAAACTAAATTAAGATGTTGGAGTGGCCTAGTAAAAGTCCTGACCTTAATCCAACTAAGAGGCTGTGGCATGACCTTAAAAAGGCATCTCATGCTCGGAAACCCTCCAATGTGGCTGAATTACAATAATTATGCAAAGATGAGTAGATCAAAATTTCTCTAGAGGTTGTAAAAGACTCATTGCCAGGCATCACAAATACTTGATTGACTTTTGCACACCACTGAAATGTGTATGTGTACTTGGCAACTTTTGTTTTTATGTACAAAAAAATAATTTTTTAAGAGGGCATGACAAAAAATTATTTTCCTGCCATTTTTCCCTAAATGAGACCAACAAAATAATGTTATTTGGTTTCATTCTGAAATTATGAAAATATTTCTTTGCATTCTATAAAAAAAAAAAAGTAAAGAAAGAAATGTTTCAACTAAAAGGTACGCTAAGAAATTAGAAAAAAATTCTACAATTTAGAACAAAACCACCACTTTCTCATTCAAGAAGAATTCATAAGTAAACTTTTACCATGGAAATATAGAGATCTGCACTGGAGCTTTGGTAGTAAAATAGAGATTTTTCATTAAGAGTATTCAGAAAAGTGATTTAGTATGTCGATATGTAGAGATTGATCCATTTACAGGTATATGTTACTATATTGTCAAATGTAATTTGAGAAATTCGGCAGTTTTATTTTGCATTAAAAGCAAAGGTCAGAACAAATGTTTTTGTTAATAATACACGTATTTAATTTAATGTTTTTTAACACAGAGGCATAGGGAAAAAATACTGTCAAGGTTATTAGGAGTTATACTGGGATTCAGTACAAATTCCCAGATAGCCTCTCAGTGTCAGCATTTCACAGCCAGAGCTTTTAACCTTTGGCCTGCGCTCCCTTAAGCTGTAATATGTCATGGTATAAAAAAATATGTCTTCTGAATCTTTAATACATTACAGGATTCTAATAGGCAACATTAAATTCTTAGCTAGAAATTAATGGGGTGAATGCACTACATTTAAATACACAAAATACATTTAGAATAATCAAATGATATGATAAATTATATAGGATATTTGCTAAAAGCATTTTAAATATTTCATTGTGATGGATTATTTATATGTCTCCTGTATTAACATGGTGAAGACAAGTGGCTACAGAGTTAAGTAAATGATTAATGAAAATGGTAAAGTGCCCAGATCATGGTACAGTCATAGCCCATAAATGAAGGAAAATACCTCACAATCATGATATTTAGTATTGAGTATATAAAGGAGAAATTAGCATTAAAAATAAGACGTAATATGGTGCTGTATGAACTACACATACGGTTCAGATCCATAGAGATTTCAGAGTGGATTGGCTTCTATGCAAGCTGAATAGGAAATTAGGGCAGAGTTATATATTTAGCAGAAATATCTAAAATCATTTAGTCTAAAAATTGTAGGCAGAGGTGTAACTACTGTATATTAGGTGCAGGGGTTGCAATAGCACCCACATCTCGGAGCCTGGGGCAGTCTAAAAAGTCACTTTAGCCTTTATAAACAGACCAATGCTTTGAAAGACTTGCAATAATTGGGAGCCCCATTGGAAGTCTTGCCCCAGGGTTTTTGAGTGGAAGGATTCTTGGAATGCTGGTTCTGGAGCACAAAACTTTATTTTATTTAATATTTACATTTCATATTGGTGAGTTTGCCCAAGTTAGAAATGAGAATAAAGAATGAAAAAGGGAAATTGGGTGACATTCAAGTTTTACAACAAAGCAACAAAAGTAGTGTGCACATCTATTAGGGTTTTTAAATTAAAGCGCAAAAGAAGAAGGTGCAGGATAAAGCACCAAAACTCTCATTAAAATGAAGGACCCCAATTACAATATGTGCATGCTGAATATAGAAAGTTTATTGCTAGAAACACGATAAAAAAATTAAAAACAAGGATAAGTCCTCAAAAAGGGAAGATGGGTACACAACCAAGTTACCCCATGTAAAACAATGCTAGATAGAAATAGAAAGTGCACACATGAATGGAAATTAATACATATCTACATATTCATACGAGTAGCAACTATGCACATAACACAGAGTATGTCAGTACAAATGCAAAGTATGGGGAATTCACGAGGTACCGGACAATACAAAAACAATAAATGCACCTGTTAACATATATAAGGAGAATTCAATTGTATACATACACCACAGGTACATAAAAGGTACCAAGGGACCCATAACGGAATGGGGAGAACAAGGGGATATGGTAGAAGCAACCCCATGTGTCATGCCAGCTTCGACTTCCAGTCCAATCTGGCACAACGTGTGTGGGTTGCTTCTACCATATCCTCTTGTTCCTCTTGTTCTCCCTTTTTTCCCCTTATTCTTGAGGTTGAGCCAATTAACAGCTTTATTTACATGGGAATGAAAGGTGTTAATTGAAGGTTAAATACAAAGGAACAGCAAACAAATAAGGTTGTGTCTAAGGCTGGTTTCACACTTGCGCTCCGCGCTGCAGCGTATTGCAGTGGGGAAGCGCAAGCTGAGCGCAGGCACCATGCGTCCCTATGTTTAACATGGGGTCGTAAGTGCCTACGCTCGGGTGCAGATGGCCGTACGCACCCAATGCCGGCAATATGTGATTTGTGCGCATGTTTGCGCACAAATCACGCAGTCTCGTCCGCACCAGGAACGCAACATGTCGCGTTCCTGGTGCAGACAAGACTGTATGATTTGTACACAAGCTTCCGCATACGCACAAATCACATATTGCTGGCAATGGGTGCGTACGGCCATCTGCGCCCGAGCGCAGGCACTTGCGTCCCCATGTTTAACATAGGGACGCGTGGTGCCTGCGCTCAGCTTACGCTTCTCCACCACAATACGCTGTGGCGGGGAGCGCAAGTGTGAAACTAGCCTAAGTAAGTAAAAATGTGCATTTTTGATAAACTAAATGCTAGGAATTACACTTTCCTTTTAAATTGCAACTAAGACTCTAGTAATTACCTAGCTAACCAAAAGTGGATGCAGCCATGAAAACAATGCATTCTCAAGTTACCATGAATGTTGGCCTACTTGCAGTAACAATTATTGTTTTTTTATACAATGAGGACAGCATCCCCTCCACGGCTGCTCCTATCATAAACGCCTAATTGATGAACTCACAAGTCTCAGTAGAACTGCCTTATTATTAACTTTGGTATACGTCTCCACCAACGGAACTACAAGTCTTAGCAGTGTTGTCATATAGAGTTGAAGTTTGCCTAATAGATCGGCTAACAGTTTGTCGAACTTCCAAACCAAATTCAAATCAATTCAAATTAATGGGAGGCAAAGTCAATGACCTAGAAATCACTCGCCCCAACTGTGACACAGTAAACAAGTGGAGATTTTGCAGCCTGACAACACTTGCCAGGTAACAGAGGAGGTGTCAGGAGGAAAAAGCAGCAGATGCAGTTGCGGTGGAAGGAGTTTGGTGAGGACCACTAGGCACAGTTTCAGTGCAGTAATTTTCCAATAGTAATGCATGGTGCTGAAGTTTTTTTTTACAAAATTTGCAAATTACATGAGTTGAGTCATCTTTTGTGGTGTAAAAAAAAAAACCCAGGCTAGGCAATCCTTGCTGACTTGGTCAACTGCAGACCTGTGATTGCTGCTTTCCAGAGTCAGAGTTGTGTCTGAAGATGCAGTGGTTGTCGTGCTTGCAGCTCTCAGTTTATGTGCAGGAACGTACAACCTAACCTCCTCATCTTCCTCCTCCACATCCTCTTCTGAGATACTCAGCTGCATGAGTTTGGATTGATTCCAAGTGTGATCTCAAACCTCATCATCATACCCTCTGTTGTCCCACTCTTTGCCTAGAGAGTCACTCTCCTCCTTTTCCTGCCCTGAATTTTGGGAATTGTTGACAATGCTTTCCTCCTCTGGAGTATGTGAATCTTTGAAGCAGATCTCTCATGCCCTTGGAAAAGAATGTGTGAACATCTCTGCAGACTCGCCCATCTGTGTTTCCCCATAATGCGGTTGGAGAGTTGTGCCATGGGGTGACACATGGGTAATTGGGCTGCCACCTCTGAGGACTGCATTGTTTGTGATGTGGAAGTGGAGGAACAGGAGGACATGCCACTTGATGCAGTGCTAGCCATGAACTGTAGCAAAAGCTCTTTCTGGGCCTCATACACAACTCTTAACGCTCTGCTGCTGGCAAACAAAGAGACTGGAGTATACTGTCCTGTAACAGAAGTTGTCACTTTGCTTGGGATATGAATAGCCAATGTTTGATTAGTACAGCTTTCAGTAACAGCAGTATCACTCTTCCCCGCATACACCTCAAACACTAAGCCTACTCTTCTTTCTAACAACCATTTTCCCCTTTGCCTTTCCACCAAGACCTCAGGATTTCCCACTCATCTTTTATGCACACAGATTTGAAAAACACTTTTGTAAGGCCAAACACAACCTTTTTAGTATCCAAATAAAGGATTTGTCAATTATTGGTTAGAGGCTAAACACAGTCTTTTTTAGGGAAAACTGAAAGATTTTGTAATCACTGCTTTGAGACCAAGCAGCCTATTTAAGGCTATTTAAGGAATTGTCCAGCATCGCCGCTGGGGTTTTGAGAAACCCCAGCGGTGATGCCACCTGTCAGATCGCTGACACGGCGCTGTAGGTGTCGCCCCATGTAAATGGGGGACAGCGACGCTAGTGGGGCGCCAAAAACGTGCGCGCCCCCACCAGTCGCCGCTTACATCTACAGTGCCGTCGCCTCGTGTGACGGTACCTTGAGAGATCATATTCCTTTTATATGTAGCTGAAGAACTGTCAGTTTGCACCCTGTGCTCCAGTCCAGGATCATCATTCTTCCTCTCCAATATTGGCAAACAATTCCCATGTTTGTCAGTGAACTTAACTCCTCCCTACTTCTTCAACTTACACAGCCAATCAATCCTGTCCTTTGCTGCTGCTCCTCCTCTCTCAGATTGCCAACGTAATGCACGTAAGGGGGAATTAATGTCTATTGCTAAGAGACACTGTCTATTCCTATCTGTATTACTTATAACTGTATTACAGGCTAGTCTGTGTGGTAATTTACATAAGAAAATGTAAGTTTAAAACTGCTTTTTTTCAACTTTATTGCTGCACTATTAGCGAACACAGGGATGCTTAAGTAAGGACTATGAAGGTGCAAGTGACTCACCCCAGCGGGGACCAAGGGGTACTCGGACCCGGGCCCACTCAATGTTGTCGGGGCTGTGGGATGTCACGGTGGCGTGACCTGGTCTGTGGTCCCCTTGTTGGGTGGCTAGTAATAAGGGGAGTTTGAAAACGGGATGAAAAGAAAAATAGAATTAAAATAAAACAGTTTGTGTCGTGATTCCACCCGTGGAAGGCGGCTGGTAGAGCCACTGCTGCTGTCAGGACCTCGGGGATGATGGGGGTAACAGCTGTGATGGTTTGGCTCTCCACAGGAAGAGCGGGTACCCAGGGCAACCGTAAAGTCTATGGAGGTGATAGGTTCATTGGGATGCAGGACTTAGTGTACAAAATAACCGACAGACACAGGTGTGGCAGTCTCTTTTTCTTTTACTGAAGAAAGTAGCATGTTCGTCCAGGGCACTGTCCACACGCGGTGTTAGGAGATTTGGAGACTGGGAGCAAGTCATGGTTCTCCACACCTGGCGAGTTCTGAGGCCGCTCTACTGCGCGGCTCACAGTGGGTCCTGGCTGCTTGAAGCTATGCTGTGACCCTCTCTCGTTCCATCCCTTGCCCGTATAACAGTCGGCTTGAGCCCTTTTATGTTACTCTCTCCTGACTGCATCTCCCTGAGCTCTCTGGTGATGCTGTGTCTCCTGGCCTTGTGGTTGGCGAGCGAATTGGAATCACCAGTCCTCTGGTGTTGGTTGCTGGGCATAAAGTCTTTCACGAACTTGGACTCTGGTGTCTGTCCCTATGCTCGATGCTGGAACGAGCTGGCACTGGCTCCACTCCCCAGACCTACTGTTCCACTTCCTCAGACCCTCAACAATGGGTCCCTCACAACGGCTAGTCAGTATCCTCGGACGAGCCTGACACCGCTCCAATGCGCAGGATGTCTTCTACAGTCCTCCTAAGAACTGAACTGCCTAACCCCACCCCCAGACAAGAATTTATAGGGAACTTCCCCTGAACTCGGGATTTAAAGCTCTCCCTTCTGGTCTGGAGTTTGGAAGGTGTTGTGTGTGTTTCACCTGATGTGTAATGCTGTAAAGAAAGCAAGCGCAAATAGGGTCTTATCGCTTAAAGGTTAAACGGCTTTAAAACCATTATGGACACTGCTCACCTTGTAAAGTTGTGCAATACACGACCAGTATACTAGGCATAAAATGGCAGCTGCTGCTGGACCCACATTTCCACGTGCAATGTGGTCAACAATCCAGAGATTTCCAAGGACAATGTGCTGTCGGTCCGAGCTGCCACAGAAAACAAGTAGTTGAAGGCTTCAAGTTATATCACATTTATTGGATCCATCCAACGAGTTTCAGAACCTGCTATGCTCCTTTATCAGGTACACTCCCTGATGAAGGAGCATAGCAGGCTCTGAAAAGCACTATATGGATCAAATAAATGTGATATAACTTGAAGCCTTTGACTACGTGTTTTCTCTGGCAGCGCGGACCGACAGCACATTGTCCTTGAAAATCTCTTTCACCTGATGTGGGTACCTTCTCTTGCTTCCAAGCACAGTATTGTGGCAACCGGACTCTGGGGTGCCACATTCCCCCTTGGTTAAATTCAGTACTCCTGGACTGAGGAAACACTTTTTGTAATTTCAAAAATGTAACATTGACAACACAGTAAATAATGAACAGAGTCTCAAAAGGAAAAAGTACAAAAACAACAAAAATTGAAGAAAACAATCACTACGGCGCTTAGCCCTTCCACCGATATCTGAAGAAAAGTTATTTAATAAAGTTTCTTTGCCACAAGCAGTCCTGTGACTAATGGTCCATACTCAATTAAAAGTTCTAGAATTTGCAAAAGTTCATACCAAAAGCACTGTAGGCACAGCATGCTTGGTGGTTTCATTGTTGCTTAGTTACTTGAATACACACATATTCACACAGCACATAATAGAAAACAAACATTTACATTGTAAACCTTGTTAAATTTGTCCATTTTTCTGGCAAGCTATCCCTGTAATGGGCTGGAGCTTGTCCTATGCTGCTACGTGTGGACCTACGTAACTAAGGTGCCTCTGTTTGGTTAATCTGGTCTGTAGTGTCTACTACTGGTGGAGTGTGTGCACTACTTATTGTTGTAAGTGGTTCTGGTATGGCAGCAGGTTGACTCTGACTCACCATGGGACTAACAGGCTCACCAATAGCGAGAGTCTGACTCTCTGGTTCTGGTCTTGGTGCTAGCTCTTCAGCTCGACTTAGAGTCTGTACAGGCGGTTGTGCTGCCACTAGGGGAAAGGTCAATACAGGGACCATAATAGCTCCATTGATCTGGGTCCAATTCTTGGGGAAGTATCCCAGAACAGTGCGGACTATCTCTTCCTTTGCTTTTTGGGGTTTAGATATTGTCAGGGACTTTTCTTGGCTTTTAGCTTTTTAGCTGCTCGGGCATTGTTTCAGTTGATCTCTAAAGATTGTGGCAGAGGTTTCTCCCCCCTATTTGCTAATTAGGCAGACCTTTTGGGGGGTCAAAGTGGGAAGGCATCACAGTGTAGGGTTCTGCCTCCCACTGGTCACTCAATTTGTGAATTTGCCACTTTCTCTTTAGGACCTGTTCTCCTTGTACCAGGGGGATCTGCGGGTGCTTTCTGGTTGTATGACCTCTCCTGTTTTCTTAGCTTGAGTCAGGTTTCTCTCAATGCATTCTTGCACCAGGTGATACCTCTGTTGGCGCTCTGCTTCGTAGTCGGTCTCTGGGAGATTGTTTTCGGGTGTCAGCACCCCCATTTCTAAGTCAATAGGTAGTTTGCCAGGTCTTGGTCTCATTAAGTAGGTGGGGCTGAATTTGGTGGAATTCACTCGGATGTGATTGTGCAGGTCCATTAGATCTGGCAGATTCTATGGTCACATGTTCCTCTCTTCTAGTGGGAGTATTTTCAGCAGATCCATCAATACTTGGTTCATCTTCTCGCACAGGCCATTCGTCTGGGAATGATACGGCGTGGTTCTGATCTTTTTGCACCCGTACGAGCTGCAAAACTTGTGGTACACATCAGCCTCAAAGGCCGGACATTGGTCTGTCAGTACCCGCTCCAGGGTAGCCGTGGGGTCTGCAGAAATGTGTCTGGAAGGCTCATGCTGCAGTCCTCGCTGTGATGTCTTTCATGGATACCACCACCAGGAACCGGGAGTAGTGGTCCACTATCTTGAGGGCATAGACGTAGCTGGACTGGCTTGGGGTCAACTTCATGTGGTCCAAGGCCACTAACTCCATGGGCTGTTTGGTGACAATGGGTTGTAGCAGTGTCTGTTGTCTGTAACGATCCTTCCTGTGGAGGCTGCAGGGGCCGCAGCTCCTGCACCACACTTCGATGGTTGCCCTCATACCAACCCAAAAGAACCTCCTATGTAGCAGTACTTCCAGCTTTTTCCACCTGAAGTGTCCGGCCCCGTCATGGTAGGCTTCCAGGACCATATATGCATCTCTTTTCGGGACCACTATCTGCCACACTAGCACATAGGTTCTATAGTTGATGTGCCGCCCTCACAGTTTACCTGCATAGATGAACAGTTTGCCCCTCTCCTTCCACAGTTGCAGTGCCTCCGCAATAGCGTCTGGGCCTGTGTTCGCATCCACTTTTTGCTGTAGCTCCTTGACCAGGCTAACAGAAGGGTCACTGTCCTGTGTCTCTGCCCAGCTATGATGGGGCAACGGGTCTATGGTGACTTCCTGTCCCCTGGTTGCTTGTCTTTTACTTCATGGGAACACTGGGACACATTTTTACAGTGGAAAGCCGGTAGCACTACTTCCTCCAGCTCTTCTGGATTTTCTTCCGTATCTGGTAGATGGGGCATCCTTGACAGGGCGTCGGCGTTGCCATTCTTGTGCCCTGCCCGGTATTTGATGGTGAAGTTATATTTGGAGATTGGGAAATCCAGCGTTGTTCCAGCGGGCCCAACTTAGCGGTCCCAGGTGTGTCAGGGGTTGTTGTTCATGTAGATGGTGAACTTTGCGCCTGCAAGATATTACTTAAAGCATTCTGTCACTACCCACACCATGGCCAGGAACTCTTGCTTGAAAGAGCTGTAGCTGTCGGGGTTTCTCTCTCTTCATAGACCGGAGCTTCTGGCTGGTATAGGCAATCACCCTCTCTTTGCCTCTCTGTACTTGGGACAACATGGATCTTACTCCCACATTGCTGGCATCAGTGTACAATACAAATGGCTGGCTGTAGTCGGGGTAGGCCAGAATTTCCACCCCTGCCAGGGCTGTCTTCAGCTGCTTGAGGGACTCTTCCTCTCTGGCCTCCCATTTTACTGGGGAATTCGGGCCTCTGTCCTTCTTGGGCTGGCCTACCAGGAGGTCTTGCAGGTGCGTGGCCATCTTTGTAAAACCTTTATTGAACCTCCTGTATTAGCCTACCAGTCCAAGGTAAAGGCGCACCTTTTTGAGGGTGCTGGATCTTGGCCAACTCTGGATTGCTGTGACCTTGTCGGGGTCTGAGGCCACGACTTCCACACTCACCACATGTCTTAGGTACTGCACATTGGGTTTGAGGAGGTGGCACTTGGCCGGCTTCACCTTCATGCCAAACTTGGATTGCACCTCGAAGACTTCTGCTAGATGCTTCAGGTGGTCTTCATATGTCATCGAGTAGACTATGACGTCATCTAGGTACAGCAGCACAGTCTCAAAGTTTCTATGCCCCAGGCAACACTTCATCAACCTCTAGAATGTCCCTGGTGCATTGCAGAGCCCAAATGGCATACAGTTAAACTCGCAGAGGCCCATTGGGGTCTTCTCCCTGTCAGCCTCTGCCACGGGAACCTGCCAATACCCATTGGTGAGATCTAGAGTGGAGAAATAGTTACCGGTTCTCAGTGCAGGTAATGATTCCTCTATCCTGGGTAATGGATAAGCATCTTTATGTGTAATGCGATTAATCTGTCTATAGTCGACACACATCCTCATGGCACCATTTTTCTTCTTTAATAGAACTAGTGGAGCGGCCCAAGGGCTACAACTATCTCTGATCACCCCAGCCTCCTTCATCTCCCGTAACATTTCCTTGGCACATTGGTAGTGGGCTGGTGGTATAGGCCTTTACCTCTCTTTGATGGGTGGATGGTCCCCTGTGATTATGCAGTGCTGCACTCCTTTTGCCTGCCCAAAGTCTAAAGAATGTTTGCTGAAGACCTGCTCATATTCCCAGACTACCCGATGCACTCCACGCTTGTGAAGGGGGGGTGGAGCTGGTGCCTGCAAGTAGCTTCTGGCAGCAGTCTTCCAGCTGCCCCTCAGGGCCATTGTCCTCTGCCTGTTCGGGTGTGTCTAACATCAACTATCACCACACCCTGTGTGCTTAGCTCCACCTGCCCCGCTTTAATAGTCACTTTTTTAAATCCTACTTGTGGCATGAGCTTCCCATTGCTAGCAAATATGGTGAAACTGTCATCTGGGCGGCAGGCAATATCAGAGTCCGCCCAATAGTGCTTATAAATGATATAGGATATCATCGGAGACCCGGTGTCCAGTAGAGCATTCGTGGGGATCCCGTCCAGCATGACAGACTGGACTGGTCTTCCTCCCACGTACCTGTTTCACTGGTGCGGCGGGCCGGGCAGATCTACTCCTGGGGTTTGGCCCTCTGCTCCAGGTTTTTTTTGTTTAAAGTCAGGATCTTCCAAATGTCCTGCTTTGTTGCAGATGGGTTGTCCCGCAGCATTGTAGTGATCAGTGCGTTGTCCTCAGTTGGTGGGGTATCTCCTATGGCACATCCATGAGACGTCATCCGGGCTAGAAGCTAGGCAGATTCCCTCTGGCGGTTTGGCTTCTTGAATAGCTTTCACAGTTTTGGCCAGGTCAGCCATCCCTTGGGTCAGCAACTGGAGGCGCATAGCCTTAGGAATGAGGGGCCCAAAAGTCTTTGCACTGGCCTCTGCCAAGGTTAGGGAAGAGGGCTCCTCCTCTGTATGGTAGGTTGGGGCCAGTCGCTGTGAGGGCGCAGGACCTCTTACGGTAGTATCTCTCAGCAGTTTTAGGGCCCAATCTTTGAAGTCTGTAAATTCTCTCCCTGGGTACGGCATGGCCAGGGCCCACAGCTGGACCTTATTGGCCGGGTCCCACAGTCCCTTGATGAATTGATCAGTCAACAGTATGTTCTCATTCGGCACACTCTCAGGGTCGGCTTGCTTCATCGCCCTCAGTGACTCTAGCAAAGTCAAAGCATAGCTGTGTACACTGTCCTGCTCCCCTTGCTTATACCCAAAGAACAGGACCTTTAGCTCAGCGGCCGTCCGTGTCTCGAAAGCCTCTTTTAGTTTAGCAAAAATTTGTTTCACAGTCTTTTTGTCAGTGGTTGACCAGGCCTTCGCCTTGCACCAGGCCTCACCGGTCAGCTGTTACATTAACAAAGTCACACGCTGTTCTTACGTCATAGGGTACACTCCAAACACACTTTTCATCCGCTCTCGGAAGTCACTGAGGGTGTCGGGCTCCCCTGAGTACTGCAGGAGCCACGCCGCACCTGGGTGGTACAGCAGGGTGAACGGCAAGATGGCAGGAGCCAAGGTGCCGCGGCCTCTTCCCCGACGGCGGCATCGCCGGGTGCTGCAGGCCGCTCCCCTGCGGGCTGGTCCTCGACTTGAGCAGACATCATTCTCCCCATTGGGAACCACAGCCCTGCCTTGGCTTTTGGCCGGCACAGAACTCGACACAAGTCTCCGGTTTTAGGCTGGGGCCTCTCTGCAAGGGTCTTTGGGCGCACGATTTCTGGTGTCTTGTGGGCTGACGTCAGAACGTGGGGCCTTTATCTGCATTTGTGCCCTTTCTTTGGCCCCTCCCACAATGGCATGCCCCCTCGCTTTCCTGCACACCACGCAGGGCGAAAAGTAAAATGGCGATTGTTCACAGTTCGATACAGTCTAAGGCATGCAAGACCCAGTGATACCGGTTCGGTAGATCCTGTTTGTGATGCCAAAAAAGCAGACTTGCCCCAATGTGGACCGTGGGGTGCTTGGAACCAGGCCCTCTGGACGTCATCGAGGCTGTAGGATGTCACGGCGGCGTGGTCCGGTGCTTGGTCCCCTCGTTGGGCGGTCAGTAAAAAGGGGAGTTTGAAAAAGGGATAAAAAGAAAAATAGAAATAAAATAAAAGAGTTTGTGTCGTGATTCCACCCGTGGAAGGCAGCCGGTAGAGCCACTGCTGCTGTCAGGACCTCGGGGATGATGGGGGTAACAGCTGTGATGGTTTGGCTCTCCACGGGAAGAGCAGGTCCCCAGGGCAACCGTAAAGTCTATGAAGGGGATAGGTTCATTGGGGATACAGGACTTAGTGTACGATATAACCGACAGACACAGGGGTGGCAGTCTTTTTCCTTTACTAAAGAAAGTAGCAGGTTTGTCCAGGGCACTGTCCACACGCGGTGTTAGGAGATTTGGAGCCTGGGAGCAAGTCGAGGTTCTCCACACCTGGCGAGTTCTGAGGCCTCCCTTCTGCGCTGCTCTCAGTGGGTGCTGGCTGCTTGAAGCTATGCTGTGACCCTTTACTCTCTCGTTCCATCCCTTGCCTGTATGACAGGCAGCTTGAGCCTTTTTTACGCTACTCTCTTCTGACTGTGTCTACCTGAGCTCTCTGGTGCTGCTGTGTCTCCTGGCCTTATGGTGGGCGAGTGACTTGGAATTACCAGCCCTCCGGTGTTGGTTGCTGGGCATAAAGTCCCTCACGACCTCGGACTCTGGTGTCCATTCCTACGCTCAGTGCTGGGGTGAGCTGACACCACTCCCCAAACCTACAGTTCCACTTCCTCAGATCCTCACCTACGGGTCCCTCACACTGGCTAGTCAGTTTCCTCGGACGAGCCTGACACCGCTCCAATCTGCAAGATGTCTTCTACAGTCCTCCTAGGAACTGAACTGCCTAACCCCGCCCCAGACCAGAATTTATTGTGATCTCCCCTGAACTGGGGTTTTGGAGCTCCTACTCCTGGCCTGGAGTTAGGAAGGTGTTGTGTGTGTGTGTGTTTCACCTGATATGCAAATGGAGACCGTGGAACCTCGTTTAAGAGTCTCAAAGACGGGACTAGCCAGATATCCCTCCAGTGAAGGACCTATCCATGGGATGGACTCCTTGCGGAGACTGCCACATCCACCATATTAAGTGGCCCTTTCAGTCACTATCCTGCTCAGTTACAAGCTTAAGGATATGACAAGGGAATGAGACTCTTAAACAAGGCTCCATGGCCTCCATTTGCATATTCAAATTCCCAGGGGGCAATGCACTATGGATTTCACTGTGTTTGAGTGCTTTAGCCAGCTGCCCGCAGTGTTTTCCTCAACTGGTCTCCCTGAGATCAGTGAGAGCTTTCACCTGATAAGGGTACCTTCAATTGCTTCTAAGCACAGTATTGTGGCAACTGGACCCTGGGCGCCACACAAGTACTGATAGATATAGATTGGGGGGCATAAATGATCTGACAGTTTCGCTTTAATAAAACCAACCAGCTTACGTGTCAGCAAAAGCAGTTGAAACAAGAGCTGCAGCAGAGGGAGTAATATGAGCATCTAGAAGCAGAAGGCATGCTAAAAACAGGTGTAGGTACAGAACCTCAGATTAATAGCAGCAGAAAACTCCCACGCTGTTTGCAGGAGTAGGTGGAGAAACTTAAGAAGCCACAAGGAGCAATAAACCAGGCAGAATGGTCAAGCAGAGAAATAGAGGCTGGACTAGAGTTTATAAATGCAGGCAAATAAAGAGGACTGGAGCAAAGGATGCCATCTTGGAAGAGGGCGAGGATGCCCAAAAGGTAGTCAGAATATCCGAGTCCTTACAAATAGTGTAGGAAGCTTATGTCTCTGTCAAAACAGCGGGGCTACACTGTAAAATGGTTCGGGCTGTGTTTGGCAGCATTTGGGCACCTTTGAAGGTGTTTTGTATGCGTTTGATGTTGCTTGCCATTGATGCGGTTTGACAAATGGTTCAGTGAACAATTCACCGAACACCCTGTCATTTGGTGAATCAAACCGAATCTCAACCCTCAGGTGTTTACTAATCTCTAGTTCTGAGCTCCCCCAATTTGATGGGTTTGGGCCACTCAATCGCAGCTTCTACTTTGGCTGGGTCTGTTGAGATCCCTACATGGCTGACAATGTGTCCTATACACTTCACAGCCTTCTTGCAGAAGCAGCACTTGTCAATGGATAGTTTTAGTCCAGCTTCTTCTAGCTGTTCCAGCACATTAAATATCCTCTGATTGTGCTCTTCCAAGGTTTCCTCAAGTGCAATCAGATCACCAGATACACCAGGACCTCACAAACGTTCATGGCCCCCATCACTTTACCCATACTTGTCTGAAAGCAGTAGGAGCACCAGTCTCTCTTTGGGGTATCCTCTGAAACTGGTAGAAACCAAAAGCAAATGAAAGTGGTCTTCTCTTTATCCTCCTTGGTCAGGGCGTAGTTGGTAGCATCCACTCTAGAGATCTAACACAGAAAACCATTTAGGTGCCGTGCATGCGATCTAAGGCCTTATTAATCTTAGACACAGTATACTGGTCAGGCACTGTGCATCTGTTAAGAGTGTGATAGTCCACACACATTCTGATAGCCCCATTCCTCTTCTAAGCAACCTCATTTAGAGATCCCTTTGAGTTGATGGACTCCAGTGTCCAGTAAGTCCCTTAAGTGCCTTCTGACATCCTCCACATCTGCCAGAGCAACCTTCAGGATATTTTTCAAAATATTTTTTTTATCAGTTAGCTGGAAGTGGTGATCCCTCACTTTTGCAAGGCCCAGGTCCCAATCACCTAATGAAAAGGTTCCGATACGCTTCATCATAACTTCATCTTCTTCCCCTCCAAGAATGACTACTATTTTCTACTTTACATCACCTGTTGTATTTACGGCATCATCTTACCCTGCATATGTATATATGTGTGTGTCTTCAGAATTTGTGTCATCATCAGCCTGATGAAGAAGCCATAGAGTCTCTAAAGCTTGCTTTGCTTTTTCTTACCATCTTTTCAGTTTGCAATTAAAAGGTATCAACCACTGAGGACTCTCAGATTCTAATATTGTTCATTTCAAGATGGTCATACTGAATGCCAGGAGAGCATATGAAAATTTCAGCTATTCCTATGTGGTGAATTACACCTTTGAGGCTTTACAAAATTATAAAAATTTCTGTAAGCACCACTTGATTTGCAAAGTGTTGGTATTCAATTGATATGTTGGAACATCTGAGGAATAATACTGCATGCGGCAGGTTTGTAGAAGGTAATGGTGGAAAATTAGGAGATGAAGCAGCAAAAGACTAAAGGAGATATTTGAGATTAAAAAAAAATGTGCCTAAGGTAGGAGGCACCTACTTGCTTGTTGTGCCCGACACCAGTCACCTCCATTCACCCTCAGCATAGAGGGGTTACAGACCGCTCATGCCAAGGACAGCATTGTGGGGTAAACAAAGCAGAGCAAAAGAGCTTCATCTTCTTTCCGTTCTGCTCTGTGGAGGTGGGCGCATAGCCGACGTCACGCTGATTGACAGCTGGCTCCTCGCTATCTGATTGGGGAGGTGGCTGTCAATCAGCATGATGTGGGCTATGCACCCATCTACTGAGAGGAGAACCCACCCCTTCTGTAGTTGTGACATCAGTGGAAGCTGAAAAATCACCGATGGGAGTGGTCTGCACCCGCTCTGTGTCAGCGATGAACAGTGCCGGGCACAACAGGCAGGGACTGTAGGTGCCAAATACCTGCTTGTTAGTGCTTAGGCCCAATTTTTTTTTTTTTTATCCTGGATAACCCCTTTAGTTTTCTAGGGGACAATGTGTAATTCTAGGCAGAGTTAGAGGATGAGGCTGACTGACAACCTGATAACCATTGATGATGAATGTGACGCTGACTATGGTGATCAACCTTTGCTCATTCTGGTGAGCATGTCAAAGTGCATACTTGAATGCTTGTGGGCTAACTGGTGTATCATTAGTATCTAGCAAAGAGTTATAGGTTAATTAATCATGTTTTGTTATCCTTGCTGTAAAAAAAATGGGAGAATAATTTTATTATTTCTGCAAATCATATTAGTGTATTGCCAGGATAAGCTGAGTTTTCTATTTGATGTAACTTTAACTAACCTCTCAAGGGGAGTACTTCCTTCCTCACCCATGCCAGTACTACCACAGAAAGACATTGTAGAAAAGCAACAGCAGCTACAGAATATGTGAGATGATGGGCATGTTGTTTTATCATTCACAGGATTATATGTAAAGATGAATCACCTGCACAGCTAAGTTCAGTTGAACCTAGACTGAGTTCTTTCTCCAGCAAACCTATAACCCCATGAACGTCTGGGTAAGCAGTCTGGACATGTGGCTAGAACTGAACCATTTTTTCATGAATATACCTAATGGCAATGGAATGATCCAGCTTCAAATGTACCATAGGGAGGGTATTCAGTATGGCAGATGAATTTGTCACGCTTAAGGGAAATATATTGTCATCTGAAGCTTCAGAAAACCTTATATTTATTAAAATAAATTAGGCATGGATCATTGAGGATTTTAAATCACCAATGGACTGATAGCAATTACTAGATGATCTGTAGTATCTGCTTGCCTGTCTATTGTGTTTGGTACAATCCTGTTAGACTAGAGTCACATTAACGTTATTGGCTGTGCTATGGGGGTTGTGTTAAAAACATAGGTTTTGGCAGTCTCAACGCAGTGTTAATGCCTTAGTAGTGCCGCGTTAACACTGCCAATTGTTCCCTATGGTGACGCGGCCCCTAGCGCAGATAAAATGCCGGCATTTGTGTTCCGGAGTTTGAAATATTGTGCTTTTTCCTAGTGCGTCAAATGACGCTTTCTGCAGCGTCTTTTGACGCGCTAGCGAAAAGTGCGAGATTTCAAACTCCGGCACTCAGATGCCGGTGTTTGAACGGCACTAGGGGCCGCATCACCAGAGTGAACAATTGGCAGTGTTAACGCAGTGCTACCATGGCGGTAACACTGTGTTAAGGCTGCCAAATCCTAAGTTTTTACTGCAACCCCCCTAGCGCAGCCAATAACGCTAATGGGACCCTAGCCTTACTCTTAATGCTGATGCTCCCAGACAGCTGGGCATCTTCTATCTGTCCATCAGGCACTTTATTTATTATTTACTGCTGATGCTGGTGCTGCTTTTGCTAGTTCTACACAGCTACACATCTGTTGCCTGCCCATCATGTTGTATACTGTCTTTTTTCTGCCACTGTTAATAGACAGTTACCATCTTTCATAGTATTCTACATCTATACCATAATTCTGCTCCTTCCAGGGCTGTCAGTGCTAGCCTTAGGCTAGGGTCACATTTGGGACCTTGCATCCACTGAAAGGATGCTTTAATGGATGCTGTTTTTCCCCTTGCCATTTTATGGAGTTTTTTTCATTTATAACGTCAGCGTTAACGCTTGAGTTAATGCATGGTAAATATATGTACCATGCGTTAACGCATGCGTTCCCCATAGATTCCGATGACAAAAAAAACGCATGCGTTTTTTGGTGCTTTTGCAAAAATGCCCAGCATCAAACGCATTGCACTTTTGCAATGCATTTTGTGCATTGGAGCCTATGGGTGCGTTAACGGATACGTTTTTCTACTTTTGCACATGAAGAAAATGCTGGCTTTTAGTGCATGCATGATGCTAGTCTGACCCTAGTGTTACACATCCTTTCCTATCCCATCTTATTTTACACTGTGCTTTTGTAGCCAGAACCACTGCCAATAGATATATCTTCTGCCTGTCCTTTCTCTTTAGTATCTTTACTGTATAACTGATGGGATCCCTTCCTTGCACATAAGACACCTGAAAATAATCACAAAAATAGTTAAAAAAAATGTAGACCGTGTTAATAAGCCTTTGTTTCATCGTTTTTCTGACATCAAACCTGTTGCTTCTCCCGCAAGAGGGGTAACTTGTGGATTACTGCTTGTCAAAAGACATTCCTTATTCAGTATACACTAAATGTGTCAAATATTAAAAGAAGCCGAGCAACAATCACAGTTGAGCGCAGACATCTGCGGGTAGTTCAGCACAAACTCATTGCGGCACAGATCAGGTGGTGCTCTCCTCCATGAGACAACCAGACCTCATAAAGCAGTGTA
This sequence comes from Allobates femoralis, assembly GCA_033576535.1. Lineage (NCBI taxonomy): Eukaryota > Metazoa > Chordata > Amphibia > Anura > Aromobatidae > Allobates > Allobates femoralis. The sequence continues at coordinate 492,771,939 of JARQOC010000002.1, forward strand.
AGTAAGGAGAAATTAAGAGGTGCTCACCATTGAGGTGATCTTCAGAGTTTCTTTATTTTCAAAATTGTTACGGAGACATCCTAGAGTAACTGCAGTGGGGAGGACGATTAGGGGCAGAGGACAACAGCATCGTTAATGCACCTGACTGGTGCTTCAACGGGTGGACCCGTTGATGCACCAGCAGGGTGCAATATGGCACTGTTGTCCTGTGCCTCCTAATCCCCCTCCCCCACTGCTGATGTCTTAGGATGTCTCTGTAACACTTTTGAAAATAAAAAAACTCTGAAGATCATTTCAACGGTCAGTGCTGCTTCATTTCTCCTTACTCACAATATATTAAATGTGTATAAACACTCATTTTAATTTTAAGAAGCACAAAAGTCCTTAAGTACAATGGTTGTTACACAGATTATTGTTAACTACCATTTACTATTCATTTATCCACAGCCATATATTGAGTTAGTTTTTAGTAGACCTGTATTTGCATTAAATAGCTTGAAAAGAATTAGGAGAAGTCAGAGTGTTATACATATTTTAAGGGCAATTGGAGGCTTTTCATTACTTTTAATTTGTGGAAACTCATTTCATTCCTAAATTTAAAAAAAATTAAAAAAATTCAGTAAAGGAGTCCATTACGAATTTCAGAAGATTCATATCTAGTATTTAGCTCAACCTGCTACAATAAAGTGGATGATTCTGTTTGCTCTCTGATACTATTAACTTTCATAGGTGGAGCATAACAAGTGATATGTAATATGTAGAAAATAGCAATCATTAGATTTTGCAATCCAAACTTCACTGCAGTCACATGTATTTAAGCATTATGATTGTGAAGTCCTAGAATCTTGTATGCATCATCAGTCTACCATCATCCATGGGAATATAATTATAGACATTATTTATACATCATTTTAAGTTTTAGTACATATCCTAACATACTGTTCCTCACTATTCCAGTTCTTGAGTCTGTCTTCTCATTCTTACTACACAGGCTGTTTTAGTAGTCAGATTTTTAAGGTTTTTCTTTTATATCATGTCAGGAAAATTAAAATTTCCTCAATGGTAACAGAATAACCTTCAATAGTGCCTTACGTCTGAGACCTTTTTGCATACCAAATCTATATACTGTAACTTTCTCCAATCAAGGGATCCACTAAGATTATTATAATTATATGTTACAGCATAGCTGTAGTGAAAAGACATGTAAGCTGTTCTTGTTGACATTTATATGCAAGTCATAAAATCAAACTAAATTATAGTGTTCTGTTAAATCAGATGCATAATCCTAATCACTAAACATAAAACCTATAGTTCAAAAGATGTGTTAACAAGCACTAAACAGTTACTATGTGCTGTATGTTTCTTGTCCATTTCACCACATTTTTAGCTTGTTGGATTTGCTGAGATTTTAAAGTAAATTCACAGAGAAGAAACAAAAATGAATTCTAAAGAAGTGAAACAGCACTCACCGGTACTTCTGTGCTCACTTTATTGATGCAGAACGGGGTTACATAGGTGCAGGGAAGGGTGCTACAGAGCCGGACTACCGCTTTCCATTTTGTTCAAATTGAACTTCCACGGGGCAAGGACTGAGCAGTGTCTGGGTCCCAACAGAGAACGCCATCAAAAAATGTGACCAAGTACCCTATTTTATTTTTATGCGCTTTAACAATTTATTTATTTATCTACATATTTTAGGGTACGCTAATTTGTGTTTTTGTTTCTGTGAATTTGTTGCATTTACGCCAGTGTGAACATCCATTTATGTTCTGCATGAGTATACTTGTGTTCCAGTTCAGTTTTTGTTTTTTGTATGTTTTGTTGCAGTCATTGCAATCTAGGGTGTTGCCTTCCTCATAAGAGCTGGACATAGTGTTTACATGGCCTTCCTACTGCTGGATGTTCTCTGTTGGGACTCGAGCCCTGCTCAGTCCTTATCTGATTTATGAACCCAAAGGAAAATTGTGTAAATGATCCGCACCACCGTATGATGAAAAGTACCACTGGAGTGTATCAGGCAATGGTGGCTTTATTAATTCTAAGCATTTCGGAGCATAATCCTCACTCCTTCCTCAGGAACCTCAGGTTAGTTGGTTCCTGAGGAAGGAGTGAGGATAACGCTCTGAAATGCTTTGAATTATTAAAGCCACCATTGCCTGATACACCCCAGTGGTCCTTTTCATCATACGGAGGTGCGGATCATTTACACAATTTTCCTTAGGGTTTGTTTGGCTACCACGGTTTACGTGGATTGTGGATCTTGCAGCAGCCATTTCATGCACAACCATTCCAGGTGAACGTCACATCACAAAAGCTTATCGTAAAGATGAGACCCTATATGCACTTTTGTATCCTTCTGCAGTTGTCTTTATCATATTTACGTCACCAGACATCTGGTTAAGTTTTTAATACTTGAAGCTAGGTTAGGAATGTGGCGATGGAGTTACCGTGATGTGGTGGGATTGCTTGCACAGTATTTTGATCAAAGAAATGTCACCATGTGCCCTATTTTATTTTTATGTACTTTAGCAAATTATTTATATACATACTTTAGGGTATGTGAACGAAAGATCTCTACCAACTTGGGGGATATTTAAAAAAGTGAAAACTTTATTAAATTTCTTTAAAATAGTGTGAAATCCATTACAAAAAAGCAAACAATATATACAAATATAACAATTTTTTCTGAACCATGACAGGATCATATCATATCAAGGACGATGCATAGAATGTTGCATTACTGTTATGTTTGATTCTTTTCTCAGACACTTTTGGTTTTTCTTACAAGATACAAAGAAATAAAAAACAAATTTATGATGTTCTTATATAGTGGTCAATTGAGGTCTCATTGATCCTATAGGTAATAAACAATGGTGTATTTTTTATCTCGATAGTGCAGAGTCAAACAAGTTTTATTATACAGTATAGTCAAACTTAACTCAACAAAAACTGGAGAGAAGTTGACGTCTTTGTGCCTTTCAGAATAGGTCCAGATATGTGAACATTAAAATGAGGAATATTACTCCGGGCTTGACGCGTTTCGCCTCTATATTTTGGAAGAGGTTCATCAGAAGAAAAGGAGCTGGCATACACAGTCTGCCTGTCACTGGAGTCTCGAGGGTAAAGTTATGGATTATGGACCTCACGAGAGACGTACTGGGATTTGGATGCCTGTTGCTTTTGTCCCAGGTGACTACGTACTCCAGACCAGGATATTATATCCCAAGTGATAAATGGGAAAATAGAGGCATCCTGACAACATAAAGGCAGATAATCATCATCATCAGGTTAGGAGCTGGCTTTCATATCCATTATATCCAGTGCAAACAGAGTCCTGGCCATATAATATCCGGGTGTGGAGTACGAGTTCCAAAATATAGAGGCGAAACGCGTCAAGCCCGGAGTAATATTCCTCATTTTAATGTTCACATATCTGGACCTATCCTGAAAGGCACAAGGACGTCAACTTCTCTCCAGTTTTTGTTGAGTTAAGTTTGACTATACTGTATAATAAAACTTTTTTGACTCTGCACTATCGCGATAAAAAATACACCATTGTTTATTACCTATAGGATCAATGAGATCTCAATTGACCACTATATAAGAACATCATAAATTTATTTTTTATTTCTTTGTATCTTGTAAGAAAAGCCAAAAGTGTCTGAGAAAAGAATCAAACATAACAGTAATGCAACATTCTATGCATCGTCCTTGATATGATATGATCCTGTCATGGTTCAGAAAAAATTGTTATATTTGTATATATTGTTTGCTTTTTTGTAATGGATTTCACACTATTTTAAAGAAATTGAATAAAGGTTTCACTTTTTTAAATTTCCCCCAGTTTGGTAGAGATCTTTCGTACACTTAAATAACTAAACTACCTCCTAATCATTTGAAAAAGTTTTTTGTAAAAATACTTTAGGGTATGCTTATTTTTTTCTATTCTCTGAATTTGTTGCTTTTAGGCCATTGTGAACATATATCAATGTACTGCATGGCTATACTTGTGTTCCAGTTCAGTTTTTGCTTTTTTAAGATTTTATAATGTTGCATTTATTGGGATTGGTTATGTCATGGCTTGAAAGGGCTTAAGATTCACCAACATTTTTAAACAATAAGTGGTTTCAATGTTAGCCAAGAGGAGGTGTGAAGTTGACGAAAGTTTCAGAAACACCACAAATGTAACATCCTTTGGTCTTGTTCACACATACCATCATTTTTGGCATTCTCTATGTTTTTTAGCTGTTAATTAAAAATGCCCATGCGTTAACGCATGGTGCACTTAAGTGTAGCTGCGTTTTTTTAACAAAACATGCATTTTTTTTCACCATTCCAAAAAACACTGCATGCAGCGTTTTCTAAAAAAGGCATGCATTTTTAAAACCGCACCAAAAAATGGTGCATGAACTTTTTTTGGGTGCTGATTTAAAAACGCATGCAAAAACGCAGGGTGCCATCAGACACCTTAAAAAATGCATGCTGAAATGAAAAAGCATGCAGAAACGCATGCTTTTTTTAAGGCACTAAAAAAACTCATGCCAAGTGTGACCCTAGCCTTACAAAATGGTAAATAAGCATAGTTCCCAGTGCATGGGCTGGGAGCATTGATAATTCTGCAGTCACGCAGTGACTGCAGATTTATCATTTTAGACCAGACAACCCCCTTAATCTGCCCAATTCTAATTCCATTAGTGTTATAATTCTATATTGTTTACTATCTGTTAAATATATACTTCCTTTATATCCAGCATTTACTGTTACTGTTCAGTTATTCACTTCAGCAGGGTAGTTTCTTACTTTCTTTTTATCTCAGGTTTTGTTTGTTAATTGGCCACAGTGTGATTGTGCACCTATGGTTTGCACTTATACCACCACTAGTAAAAAGGCCCGATGCAATTGCATCGGGAGCGCGGTGAAATTAATTGTGTGTATAGAGGCGGGTCAGTGGGTAGTAGAGTATCGAGGCGGCTCTGTGGGTAGCAGAGCATTGAGGCGGCTCTGTGGGTAGCAGAGTATAGAGGCGGCTCTGTGGGTAGCAGAGTATAGAGGGGGCTCTGTGGGTAGCAGAGTATAGAGGTGGCTCTGTGGGTAGCAGAGTATAGAGGCGGCTCTGTGGGTAGCAGAGTATCGAGGCGGCTCTGTGGGTAGCAGGGTATCGAGGCGGCTTTGTGGGTAGCAGAGTATAGAGGCAGCTCTGTGGGTAGTAGAGTATAGAGGCGGCTCTGTGGTGGAGGGGTGAGGAAAGATGCGGCTCTGTGGTGGAGGGGTGAGGAGAGATGCGGCTCTGTGGTGGAGGGGTGAGGAGAGAAGCGGCTGTGGTGGAGGGGTGAGGAGAGAAGCTGCTGTGGTGGAGGGGTGAGGAGAGATGCGGCTGTGGTGGAGGGGTGAGGAGAGATGCGGCTCTGTGGTGGAGGGGTGAGGAGAGATGCGGCTCTGTGGTGGAGGGGTGAGATGCGGCTCTGTGGTGGAGGGGTGAGGAGAGATGCGGCTCTGTGGTGGAGGGGTGAGGAGAGATGCGGCTCAGTGGTGGAGGGGTGAGGAGAGATGGGGGTCTGTGGTGGAGAGGTGAGGAGAGAAGCGGGTCAGTGGTGGAGGGGTGAGGAGAGATGCGGCTCTGTGGTGGAGGGGTGAGGAGAGATGCGGCTCTGTGGTGGAGGGGTGAGGAGAGATGCGGCTCTGTGGTGGAGGGGTGAGGAGAGAAGCGGCTGTGGTGGAGGGGTGAGGAGAGAAGCGGCTGTTGGAGGGTGGGAGAGATGCGCTGGTGGGGTGAGAAGATGCGGTCTGTGTGGAGGGTGAGGAGATGCGGCTCTGTGGTGGAGGGGTGAGGAGAGATGCGGCTCGTGGTGAGGTGGAGAGGGCTCTGTGGGGTGAGGAGAGATGCGGCTCAGTGTGAGGTAGAAGTGGGTGTTGGAGGGGTGAGGAGAGAGTGGGTCAGTGGTGGAGGGGTGAGGAGAGATGCGGCTCTGTGGGGTGGAGATCGGTCGTGTGGAGGTGAGGAGAGATGCGGCTCGTAGGTGGAGGGTGAGGAGGATGTCGTGGTGGAGGTGAGAGAGATGGGGGTCTGTGGTGCAGGGGTGAGGAGAGAAGGGTCAGTGGTGGAGGAGTGAGGAGAGATGCGGCTCTGTGGTGGAGGGTGAGGAGAGATGCGGCTCTGTGGTGGAGGGGTGAGGAGAGATGTGGCTCTGTTGTGGAGGGTGAGGAGAGATGCGGCTCTGTGGTGGAGGGGTGAGGAGAGATGCGGCTCTGTGGTGGAGGTTGAGGAGACATGCGGCTCTGTGGTGGAGGGTGAGGAGGGATGCGGCTCAGTGGTGGAGGGGTGAGGAGAGATGGGGGTCTGTGGTGGAGGGGTGAGGAGAGAGCGGGTCAGTGGTGGAGGGTGAGGAGAGAGCGGCTTGTGTGGAGGGGTGAGGAGAGAGAGGCTCCTGTTGAGTGTAATGGAGAAGTTGTAAGACGCAGTTGTGCGTGAGTTACACACATTTTATAGGTATGACGCTCATAGCAGGTATGAGACTTAACTGAGATAGCATAGTCAGCGTGAGGTTCAGAGAGATCCCTTAGACAGTTAAGTACACATTCATACAGAGACTGTATAGAGACAGTATGCAGAGAATTAACAACATTAGAGACATAGCGAGTGTAGATTTACAATTACACTAGACAAGGGATGCAGACATTACCACAGTATAAGCAAATTAGACACAGTATAGGACATTACAGAGAGTATACACACATTAGAACAGTATAGCACATTACATGAGATATAGAGACATTAGACAGAGTGTAAGAGACATTAGACAGAGTGTAGAGACATTAGACGGAGTGTAAGATTAGCAGAGTGTAGAGACATTAGAACAAGTAGTAAGAGACATTAGACAGTATACAGAGACATTAAACAGTATACAGAGAATTAGAGAGTATACAGAGATTATTAGAAAGTATACAGAGACATGACACAGTATACAGAGACATGACACAGTATACAGAGAATTAGACACAGTATACAGAGACATTAGACACAGTATACAGAGACATTAGACACACAGTATACAGAGACATTAGACACAAGTATACAGAGACATTAGACACACAGTATACAGAGAGATAACAAAGAGTATACAAGAGCATTAGACACCAGTATACAGATACTTATACACAGAGTTACGAGAGACATTAGAAGACGTATACAGAGAATGAGAGACACAGTATACGAGACATTAGACACACAGTATACAGATACATTAGAGCAAAAGTATACGGAATTTGGCACCAGTATACAGAGGCATTAGACACCGTATAGAGACATAACAGGAGTGACAGGCATTAGACACAGGATGTATAATACATTGGTGGGGCGGGACGGTGTGACGTCTCATGCAGTGGCGGTGTGGCGGCTGGGGTCGCATGTGTCTGTGTAGTGGGAGTGGGCGTAATTGTGGGTGCGCGGTGTGCGGAGGGGGTGGTTGGTGTGGCGGGAATTGCAGGAGCGGGATGTGCGGGAGCGGCGGGGAGCGGGGATGTGGCGGTCAGGGGTAGCGGGGTGGGTACGACAGGATGTTTGCACTTCCGGCCAGTGTCGGCGGCTCGCAATGGCGCATGGGCGCCATCGCTCGCGATAGCGGCACAGTGGCCGGAAGTGCAAAACTGGCGATTATGTATTAGATATACACACACACATATACAGTATACACACACATACATACCAAAGAAGTGAGCCAGACCATATCTATATACATAATCGCCAGTTTTGCACTTCCGGCCACTGTGCCGCTATCGCTCGCCGGAAGTGCAAAACTGGCGATTATGTATATAGATATGGTCTGGCTCACTTCTTTGGTTTCATATTTTTTGGTGCAGATTTTAAAACGCAGCCAAAAACGCAGGGTGCCATCACACACCTTACAAAACTCATGATGACATGAAAAAACGCATGTAAAAACGCATGAGTTTTTTTAAGTCACAAAAAAAACTCATGCCAAGTGTGACCCCAGCCTAAATGCATGGATGGTCATGCTTGGATCAGGTTCTGCCCCATCTATATTGAGGTATGTTAATATATAGAAAGGTTTAATATTAAAGAAAGGACGGTTCAGAATAAGTACACTTGGTCAAATTGGGAAGGCCTTTATGCTTTTTTTTAATCAAAATGATGTTAACTAAGTGACCTATGTCACTAACATTTATTATTACTATTTATTTACTTAAAACTGGTTATAGCTAGGGTCACACTTGCGTTTATTACAAGCGTTTTTGGAGACCTGCGTTTTCAAAAACGCATGTAAAAGCGCATCCATAGGCCCCCATGTTAACCCCTTCACCCCCGAGCCCATTTTTGCTTATTTTAGCCTTAATGCCCGAGCCATTTTTTGCAATTCTGACCAGTGTCCCTTTATGAGGTTATAACTCTGGAACGCTTCAACCGATCCTAGCGATTCTGAGATTGTTTTTTCGTGACATATTGGGCTTCATGTTAGTATTAAATTTAGGTCAATAATTTTTGCGTTTATTTGTGAAAAAATCAAAAATATGGCAAAAATTTTGAAAATTTCGAAATTTTCAAATTTTGAATTTTTTTTCTGCTAAACCAGAGAGTTATGTGACACAAAATTGTTGATAAATAATATTTCCCACATGTCTACTTTATATCAGCACAATTTTGGAAAAAAAATTTTTTTGGGGTAGGAAGTTATAAGGGTTCAAAGTTCATCAGCAATTTTTCATTTCTCCACCAAAATTTACAAAACCATTTTTTTTAGTGACCACATCACATTTGAAGTCCGTTTGAGGGGTGTACATGACAGAAAACACCCACAAGTTATACCATTCTAAAAACTGCACCCCTCAAGCTACTCAAAACTACATTCAAGAAGATTATTAACCCTTCAGGTGCTTCACAGGAACTAAAGCAAAGTGGAAACAAAAAATGGATATTTAAATTTTTCCAACAAAAATGTTCTTTTAGCCTCAAATCTTTCATTTTCACATGGGCAACAGCATAAAATGGATCCTAAAGTTTGTTGGGCAATTTCTCCTGAGTATATCGATACCTCATATGTGGTCATAAACAACTGTTTGGGCGCACGGCAGGGCTCAGAAGGGAAGGAGCGCAATTTGACTTTTGGAGCTAATTTTCCATTCAAAAAGTGAAATTGCGCTCCTTCCCTTCTGAGCCCTGCCGTGCGCCCAAAGAGTGGTTTATGACCACATATGAGGTATCGATGTACTCAGGAGAAATTGCCCAACAAATTTTAGGATGAACTTTATGCTGTTGGCCATTTGAAAATTTAAAAAATTAGGCTAAAACAAAATTTTTGTGAAAAAAAAAAGTACTTTTTAATTTTTACAGATCAATTTGTGAAGCACCTGGGGGTTCAATATGCCCACTACCCATCTAGATAAGTTCCCTGGGGTGTCTAGTTTCCAAAATGGGGTCACTTGTGGGGGAACTCCAATGTGTAGGCACACAGGGGCTCTCCAAACGCAACATGGTGTCCGCTAACAATTTGAATGGAAAATCAGGTCAACTTGTTAGCGGACACATGTCACGTTTGGAGAGCCCCTGTGTGCCTACACATTGGAGCTCCCCCACAAGTGACCCCATTTTGGAAACTAGACACCCCAGGGAACTTATCCTGATGGGTTGTGAGCATATTGAACCCCCAGGTGCTTCACAAATTAATCCGTAAAAACGAAAAAGTACTTTTTTTCCACTTTTTTTTTTTTTTTTCCCATTTATTTGTGAAGCACCTGGGGGTTCAATATGCCCACTACCCCTCTAGATAAGTTCCCTGGGGTGTCTAGTTTCCAAAATGGGGTCACTTGTGGGGGAACTCCAATGTGTAGGCACACAGGGGCTCTCCAAACGCAACATGGTGTCCGCTAACAATTTGAATGGAAAATCAGGTCAACTTGTTAGCGGACACATGTCACGTTTGGAGAGCCCCTGTGTGCCTACACATTGGAGCTCCCCCACAGTGACCCCATTTTGGAAACTAGACACCCCAGGGAACTTATCCTGATGGGTTGTGAGCATATTGAACCCCCAGGTGCTTCACAAATTAATCCGTAAAAACGAAAAAGTACTTTTTTTCCACTTTTTTTTTTTTTTCCCATTTATTCGTGAAGCACCTGGGGGTTCAATATGCCCACTACCCATCTAGATAAGTTCCCTGGGGTGTCTAGTTTCCAAAATGGGGTCACTTGTGGGGGAACTCCAATGTGTAGGCACACAGGGGCTCTCCAAACGCAACATGGTGTCCGCTAACAATTTGAATGGAAAATCAGGTCAACTTGTTAGCGGACACATGTCACGTTTGGAGAGCCCCTGTGTGCCTACACATTGGAGCTCCCCCACAAGTGACCCCATTTTGGAAACTAGACACCCCAGGGAACTTATCCTGATGGGTTGTGAGCATATTGAACCCCCAGGTGCTTCACAAATTAATCCGTAAAAACGAAAAAGTACTTTTTTTCCACTTTTTTTTTTTTTTCCCATTTATTTGTGAAGCACCTGGGGGTTCAATATGCCTCTACCCATCTAGATAAGTTCCCTGGGGTGTCTAGTTTCCAAAATGGGGTCAATTGTGGGGGAACTCCAATGTGTAGGCACACAGGGGCTCTCCAAACGCAACATGGTATCCGCTAACAATTTGAATGGAAAATCAGGTCAACTTGTTAGCGGACACATGTCACGTTTGGAGAGCCCCTGTGTGCCTACACATTGGAGCTCCCCCACAAGTGACCCATTTTGGAAACTAGACACCCCAGGGAACTTATCCTGATGGGTTGTGAGTATATTGAACCCCCAGGTGCTTCACAAATTAATCTGTAAAAACGAAAAAGTACTTTTTTTCCACTTTTTTTTTTTTTTCCATTTATTTGTGAAGCACCTGGGGGTTCAATATGCCCACTACCCCTCTAGATAAGTTCCCTGGGGTGTCTAGTTTCCAAAATGGGGTCACTTGTGGGGGAACTCCAATGTGTAGGCACACAGGGGCTCTCCAAACGCAACATGGTGTCCGCTAACAATTTGAATGGAAAATCAGGTCAACTTGTTAGCGGACACATGTCACGTTTGGAGAGCCCCTGTGTGCCTACACATTGGAGCTCCCCCACAAGTGACCCCATTTTGGAAACTAGACACCCAAGGGAACTTATCCTGATGGGTTGTGAGCATATTGAACCCCCAGGTGCTTCACAAATTAATCCGTAAAAACGAAAAAGTACTTTTTTTCCACTTTTTTTTTTTTTTCCCATTTATTCGTGAAGCACCTGGGGGTTCAATATGCCCACTACCCATCTAGATAAGTTCCCTGGGGTGTCTAGTTTCCAAAATGGGGTCACTTGTGGGGGAACTCCAATGTGTAGGCACACAGGGGCTCTCCAAACGCAACATGGTGTCCGCTAACAATTTGAATGGAAAATCAGGTCAACTTGTTAGCGGACACATGTCACGTTTGGAGAGCCCCTGTGTGCCTACACATTGGAGCTCCCCCACAAGTGACCCCATTTTGGAAACTAGACACCCCAGGGAACTTATCCTGATGGGTTGTGAGCATATTGAACCCCCAGGTGCTTCACAAATTAATCCGTAAAAACGAAAAAGTACTTTTTTTCCACTTTTTTTTTTTTTTCCCATTTATTTGTGAAGCACCTGGGGGTTCAATATGCCCACTACCCCTCTAGATAAGTTCCCTGGGGTGTCTAGTTTCCAAAATGGAGTCACTTGTGGGGGAGCTCCAATGTTAAGGCACACAGGGGCTCTCCAAACGCGACATGGTGTCCGCTAACAATTCCAATTGTTAGCAAACACCAGGTTGCGTATGGAGAGCCCCTGTTTGCCTACACATTGGAGTTCCCCCACAAGTGACCCCATACACATATAATCATATATAATCACACATATAATATAATTACACATATAATTACACAACTGTACCCAGCCTTTCAGAAGGACAGGTCACCGTGAGGCGAGGCCTGGCCTTTCTGCAGGAAGGGATTTGTTCTAGCACCGGAATAAGACCCCCAAAGCTATGGTAAAGACTAAGGGGGCACTTATCGTAGTGCATGTCAGGTTGGTGTGTTGTAGTGTACATCAGGGTGTGTGTCAGGTTGGTGTGTTGTAGTGTACATCAGGGTGTGTATGTCAGGTTGGTGTGTTGTAGTGTACATCAGGGTGTGTGTGTGTTTGTGTATGATGTTGTGGGTGCATGTCAGTCTGGGGTCGTGTGATAGATTTCGAAACATCCAAAGATACACAAACCTGGTTTGTCAGGGCACGTTTTACATTGGGTTTGGACGGTCGTTCTGTTCCCCCTTTGATGGCAGACCCGGCACCTTTTTCTTGGCCCCTTCTCTGCAAAATGTTGCCCTGGTACCACGCGGGAATATCGAGTTCCAGGAGTGCTGGGGCCCCCTTCATCTTCTACTCTTCGTCTTCCTCTTTCTTCTCTTGGTCTTCGTTCTCGTCCTCCTTCTTCTCTTGGTCTTCGTTCTCCTCCATTCAACAGGGCCTTGATCACCTTCACCTGGAACTCAAGAAAGGTGTTAGTGGTGTGACCTGCACATCGTGACAGCAAGTATGCATTATACATTGCCATTTGGACAATGTACACGGCCAGTTTTTTGTACCACTTCCTCGTTTTCCGCGTGGCCCTGTAGGGCTTGAGGACTTGATCAGAACGATCAACTCCTCCCATGTTCTTATTGTACCCCAGGACACATTCCGGTTTGTGGACCTGTCCTGGGGTACCTCTGGTGGTGGTGGCCCTGGTGCCGGGACCATGGATCGTGGTCAAGATAAAGACATCCCTTCGGTCTTTGAACTTGACCAGTACCATGTTGCCGCTACATTGAGCTCGGCTCTCACCTCTTGGGAGAGGCTGCTCAATTAGCGGCATAGGGAGATCCCTCTTGTTTCTGCGCACAGTACCGCAAGCGGCGGTAGTTCTGGCAGAGAGGGATCTGAAGAGCGGGACACTTGTATAAAAGTTATCAACGTATAGATGATAACCTTTATCAAGTAGTGGGTGGATCAAATCCCACACTATTTTCCCGCATACCCCCAGAGCAGGGGGACACTCTGGGGGCTCGATCCTCGAATCCTTCCCCTCATACACTCTAAAGTTGTGAGTGTACCCTGAGGTACTCTCACAAAGCTTGTAGAGCTTTATCCCATACCTGGCCCTCTTGCTGGGAATGTATTGGCGGAAACTAAGCCTACCTTTGTAAAGGACGAGGGATTCGTCCACACAAATTTCCCGTTTGGGAACGTACACTTCAGCAAACTTGCTGCTGAAGTGGTCGATGACCGGTCGAATTTTGAACAATCTGTCAAAATTCGGGTCATTACGGGGAAGGCTGTCAGTGTTGTCCCTAAAGTGGAGAAATTTATGGATGGCGTCGAATCTGTTTCGGGCCATCACTTCGCCGTACACTGGAGTTAGAAAAAACTTATCTGTACTCCAGCATTGGCGCATTTCTGGTCTGTTCACAATCCCCATATGAAGTATCAAACCCCAGTATTTCATAATTTCTCCAGAGTCCACAGGAGTCCAAGAAGAAAAGATGGAATCTGGGTTTTGGACCAGAAACTGTTGGGCGTACAGGTTCGTCTGCTCCACCATGAGCCTCACAAAGTCCTCAGAGAAAAAGACTTTGAAAAAGTCAATTTCCCTGAAGTTTGTGGCCTCAAACAGGATTCCTGATTGGGGAATAAAATCAGGAATCTGTGGAGTGTACCGATCAGGGACGGGGATCCACACAGGGGCCCTGGTGCTAGGTTGGGCATGCCTAGCACCAGGTGGAGGGTTACTCACTGACGGCTGTGGGTCTTCCTCCGACTCCTCTTCTCCAGGCTCAGACTCCTCTTCCTCGGACTCCTCTTCCTCTTCCTCTGGCTCCGGACGATCTCTTGTCCTCCGCCGTCTTCGTGGTGGTGGCGAGTCGGTGTCACTGCTGCAGATTTCACTGTCGGAGGAAGAATGTGAGGAATAGTGGAACGTGGGGTCCACTTCCTCACTGTCAGCATCGGAGGCAAGTATAGCATATGCCTCCTCAGCCGAGTACACCCTTTGTGACGTTGATGAGCGGGACGGGCGGGACGGGCGTGACATGTTGTATGTGCTGTGTGCGTGTGTAAAAAAAAAAAAAAAAGTAAACTTTTTATTAGTGTGAGTGTATGTGAACGTTAACTGGTGTAACTTTCGGGACGACGGTCAGTCAGGGGCGGCGGACGACGACAGTCAGTCAGGGGCGGCGGACGACGACAGTCAGTCAGGGGCGGCGGACGACGACAGTCAGTCAGGGGCGGCGGACGACGACAGTCAGTCAGGGGCGGCGGACGACGACGGTCTGTCAGGGGCGGCGGACGACGACAGTCAGTCAGGGGCGGCGGACGACGACGGTCTGTCAGGGGCGGCGGGACGACGACAGTCAGGGGCGGCGGACGACGACGGTCAGTCAGGGGCGGCGGACGACGACGACAGTCAGGGGCGGCGGACGACGGTCAGTCAGGGGCGGCGGACGACGACGGTCAGTCAGGGGCGGCGGACGACGACAGTCAGTCAGGGGCGGCGGACGACGACAGTCAGTCAGGGGCGGCGGACGACGACAGTCAGTCAGGGGGGCGGACGACGACAGTCAGTCAGGGGCGGCGGACGACGACAGTCAGTCAGGGGCGGCGGACGACGACAGTCAGTCAGGGGCGGCGGACGACGACAGTCAGTCAGGGGCGGCGGACGACGACAGTCAGTCAGGGGCGGCGGACGACGACGGTCAGTCAGGGGCGGCGGACGACGACAGTCAGGGGCGGCGGACGACGACAGTCAGGGGCGGCGGACGACGACGGTCAGTCAGGGGCGGCGGACGACGACGACAGTCAGGGGCGGCGGACGACGGTCAGTCAGGGGCGGCGGACGACGACGGTCAGTCAGGGGCGGCGGACGACGACGGTCAGTCAGGGGCGGCGGACGACGACGGTCAGTCAGGGGCGGCGGACGACGACGGTCAGTCAGGGGCGGCGGACGACGACAGTCAGTCAGGGGCGGCGGACGACGACAGTCAGTCAGGGGCGGCGGACGACGACAGTCAGTCAGGGGCGGCGGACGACGACGGTCAGTCAGGGGCGGCGGACGACGACAGTCAGGGGCGGCGGACGACGACAGTCAGGGGCGGCGGACGACGACGGTCAGTCAGGGGCGGCGGACGACGACGACAGTCAGGGGCGGCGGACGACGGTCAGTCAGGGGGCGCGGACGACGACGGTCAGTCAGGGGCGGCGGACGACGACGGTCAGTCAGGGGCGGCGGACGACGACGGTCAGTCAGGGGCGGCGGACGACGACGGTCAGTCAGGGGCGGCGGACGACGACAGTCAGTCAGGGGCGGCGGACGACGACAGTCAGTCAGGGGCGGCGGACGACGACAGTCAGTCAGGGGCGGCGGACGACGACAGTCAGTCAGGGGCGGCGGACGACGACAGTCAGTCAGGGGCGGCGGACGACGACGGTCAGTCAGGGGCGGCGGACGACGACGGTCAGGGGGTCACTCGGGCCAGGCAGCGGTCGGTCAGGGGGTCACTCGGGCCAGGCAGCGGTCGGTCAGGGGGTCACTCGGGCCAGGCAGCGGTCGGTCAGGGGGTCACTCGGGCCAGGCAGCGGTCGGTCAGGGGGTCACTCGGGCCAGGCAGCGGTCGGTCAGGGGGTCACTCGGGCCAGGCAGCGGTCGGTCAGGGGGTCACTCGGGCCAGGCAGCGGTCGGTCAGGGGGTCACTCGGCCCAGGCAGCGGTCGGTCAGGGGGTCACTCGGGCCAGGCAGCGGTCGGTCAGGGGGTCACTCGGGCCAGGCAGCGGTCGGTCAGGGGGTCACTCGGGCCAGGCAGCGGTCGGTCAGGGGGTCAACACCGAGCAGACCGGACCGGTGAGAACGAGCTCTGGGGAGGGGGGAGAGAGCAAACTCAGGGGAGGGGGGGAGAGAGCAAACTCAGGGGAGGGGGGGAGAGCAAACTCAGGGAAGGGGGGGGGGGAGAAGACAAAAGGGGAGGGGGGGGGAGAGAGGACAATGGGGAAGGGGGAGGGGGAGAGGACACCAGGGGAGGAGGAGAGGGAGCGGATCACAGCAGCGGGGTACTTACAATCAACAGCAGCAGCGGTGGTGGCAGCAGTGGCGGCGGCGGCGATCGGCGGTGGCAGCAGCGGCGGCGGCGGCGATCGGCGGCGATCGGCGGCGGGGGGGCTCACACCACGTGGGCACGGTCGGTGGCAGCGGAGGGCTGCAGGGGTGCACGCTCATCAGCGTCCACCGACAGAGTGGAGCTGATGAGCTCGGTGGCCATATTGTGAACATCCCCCTGCACATCTGATTGGAGGGCTTGCATCACATGGATGCTAGCCCCCAATCAGATCGGGGGGGGGGCACACACACCTCACAGTGCCCCAGCCAATGCCTGATGCTTTGAGCATCAGGCTATGGCCATAATGAAAACATTACACCAATTTCTATTGGTGTAATGTTTCAATCATCACTATTGACTAGTTGTCACTTAACTAGCCAATCGGAGGGCTCCTAGCCACGGGGGGGGGGAAATCCCCTCCCGTGGGGTCATCTAGAGGTTGTCCCCTATCTGCGGCTCTATTAACCCTTTCGTGAACCCGGTTAATAGAGCCGCAGCAAGGGGGAAACCGCGATGACGCAGCGTATGCGCCATCGGGCGGGAACGGTGATGTTTCCATGGCGCATACGCTGCGCGCCCGGGCGGGAAGGGGTTAAAAAACACATGCCCTAATAGCAAAAACGCATGTGTGACAGTACCATGCGTTTTCCATAGGAACCCATGTTAAAAAAACGCATGCGTTTTTTTAACATGGGCTCCTATGTAAAACGCATGCGTTTTTGAATGGCACTAAATGGTACTAATGTACCATGCGTTTTTGCATGCATTTTCCATAGGGGCCCATGTTAAAAAAACACACCAAAAAATAGTGCATGCACTATTTTTTGGTGCGGATTTAAAAACACATGCAAAAATGCAGGGTGCCATCACACACCTTAAAAAACTCATGATGACATGAAAAAACGCATGTAAAAATGCAGGGTGCCATCACACACCTTAAAAAACTCATGCTGACATGGAAAAACGCATGTAAAAACGCATGCGTTTTTTTAAGTCACTAAAAAAACTCATGTCAAGTGTGACCCCAGCCTATTTCTCATTTTCTTTTTACCTCAGGTTTTATCTTTTAAAAGGAATCTGGCACCAGGTCTTTGCTACCTCAGTTGAGAGTAGCATGATATAGACAAAGAGACCCTGAATCCAACATGTATAAGGCTGGGGTCACACTTCACATGAGTTTTTTTAGTGACTTTAAAAAACGCATGCGTTTTACCATACGTTTTTTCATGTAATTATGAATTTTTTTTTCAAGGTGTATGATGGCACCCTGCGTTTTTAAATCTGCACCAAAAAATTGTGCATGCACTATTTTTTGGTGCGTTTTGAAAAACACATGCGTTTTTTGTAGAAAACGCATGCGTTTTTTAACATGGCCCCTATGGAAAACGCATGCAAAAACGCATGTACAATTAGTACCATTTAGTGCCATTCAAAAATGCATGCGTTTTACATAGGAGCCCATGTTAAAAAAACGCATGCGTTTTTGAATGGCACTAATTGTACATGCGTTTTTGCATGCGTTTTCCATAGGGCCCCATGTTAAAAAACGCAGGCGTTTTTGGAAATGCACCTAAAACGCATGGTACAAAGTTCCAACGCATTAACACTTCTCCTTGCTCTATCACCTTGCTGTGAGATAGTATTTTAATGAATTTACAATAAATACTTACCATTTTACAGTACTCCACTTCAGGACGTTGGATTTTTTTTTTGTTTTCTAAGAATTTCTCCTGACTCAGCCCAGGCAGCATCCCTGCCTCTGCTGTGATGCCATGAGAGCCTGCCGGCATATGTTTTCCTACCCAGCAAGTCTTATCAGGTAACATGAGGTCAGAGAGCTGACCTTATACCGAAGTGGCTTCAATAGGTAACCGGGACAGACCCTTGCGTCTCTTGGGGAATTTTAATGCCCCGGCCATTCCACAGCCTGACTCAGCTCTGTGTATCCTTTCTTGCTACAGTATTGACAGAGGGCTTCAAAAGCGGGGGCGGTGACATATCTTTTTTCTACTTGCGATGCCCTTTAGATGGCCACAATGTGAACATGCACCTACACTGTGTACTTCTATCAACTCATGGTTCAGCTCATTTCTTTGGTTTACCTGTATAAACAGAGTTTGCCCCTATTTCTCTCTGTTTAGTCATTGTGCTATTAATCAGATTTTCTAAAGTAAAGACATGTGAGACACATTAAATCTACTTAGGCAGGACGAAGATTATGAGAACATGGGGAGAACATTTGCACTTCTTTTTGCAATCTTTAGAATTTACATTATTTGTTGATGTTTGCTCCTACCAAGCATTTTTTCTATTTTATTGAAGCTAGCATCTTAACCATAATGGTTACCATGGGTGCAGTAAATTGAGTTATTGCCATCTCTCAGCAATTACATGAGCTGCCCTTAAAGAAGCAATTTCATTATTAGACTTGAACAAGCTGTGTCCTTCTAAAAGTGAACATTTCCTGAATTTGGGAAATATTTGGATGTATCATAACATTCCTGAAAAGAACAAACAAGTTTTACCTATTACACTTTGAAGTGTATAATATATTTTCCATGCATATTTTACTATACATTCATTCAAGATACATTGTTTTCTAATGTACTAGATTTACTTTTTGGGCTTTGAGCAAATTGTACATTTCTTGCACAGGTTGAACATAACGTATTTGAAGAATACATTAACCATATGCATAACATGCAGAGAAGTAAATCTCAAGGAAAAAAGTGATTATGATCTGAAAATATTACTGGTATTTCTTTCCTGCGGGAAGCAGGATATTGAAGCACAGAACAGGCTGTTTTGTTCAGGAAAAAAAATAAATGGTTGTACATGATCTCCTAGGGATTTAAGAATACAGAATGAACAGTATGTCGACAAAGACCCATTTCCTAAAGAGAGGACTGAAGTAACAAAATATTTATTAGTTTCAAGTTTTTGTGCATTACCTGTCTCAGAAAAAAACATGTACTGACTTAGGTTTCTTTAAAAGATATGAGGTGCTGTAGATGTAATTGTATGTAGCTTTAGCAATTGGAGTTGTACAAAAAGATTTGCTGGAACCTGGGTGCAGTTACCTGAAACATCCACAATTCCTCTTCTAGGTAATAGGCCCTTATGATGTCACTGTGTTGTAAAGTGATGACTGCATGAAGGCATGAACACCTACTTATCAGCAGCACCAGCCTTAGGGGTGGGCAGACTGGGCAATTATCCAGGCCCTCCACCCTCTGAGTGGCCCTGAGCATTTAATTCACAAACTGGAGTGATAGGACAAAACGTGTGCTATTAGCACTTGTGATTGTAGGGTCATTCCATGTCAAGTGATCCAAAATTAATATTTTTTTTACCTGACGTCTTTAGATTTTTTTACATTTTTTTTTCTATATGAAGTACAACTTTAGTTAATTACAAAAAAAAGTTTTTAATTTTTTTCTTCATCAGTTAATTTTTTACAGGTTTTTAAAGTTTTTAAAAAGTGTGAATTTTGGCTTTACATTTTCTATGATATCTCGGGCTAGAAATAAGATAGAAAAACAAAATAAACACCATTCTACTCAGAACTGTACAGGCTTTCACCAGATATGTCACAAAAGTATCTTTTTTAATATTTTATCCATACGAACACAAACACAAAATGTTAAAAACGCATTTCTGAAAAATTGGTTTATTTTAAAAATCTCCAAAAATGCCCATGTGTCTGCTATTCTCCTAGCCACATCTGTACCAAAGTTCAAGTTGGTATCGCGATGGGATCATATTTTAAAATAATTTACTATTATAGCGTCAATGGGTCATTCCATATCAAGTGACTTAAATATGAATTTCTTTTTACCTGACGTTTTTAGATTTTTTAAATTTTTTTTCAATATGAAGTTCAACTTTAGTTAATTACAAATAAAAAGTTTTGAAGTTTTTTCTTCATCAGTTAATTTTTTACAAATTTTTAAAGTTTTAAAAAAGCGTGCATTTTGGCCTGGTATGGCTTTAAATTTTCTATCATATCATATTTTTCATGCCTGCATTGATTGATGGATGTATATGAAACATCCAATCTTGTACTGGACTAAGATTTTTTCTTGTTGTGTGTCCAGTTTTTTCAAAAGGATTGCAACAGCATATATGATAAAATATTGTTCCTTGAGAAGTAGCAGCCATTGCTGTGTGAAAAAAATGCAGTTGATATTAAGAAGGATGGGTAATAAAAAATAAAGATTTACAGTACGCTTGAAATAGAACTGCGTAACTACAAAGTGAGTATTAGGGCTAGTGCATACGCAGGTTTTTCTGTCTGCGGATAAACGCTGCGGTTTTGGCAGCTTTTTTCTTCCACGTTTTAACCACATCTGCATTAGTTTTAGAGCTTCAGAGCTTTTATGTCTTGACATACCTGGACATGTTCACTCTTGAACAAACAATAATCTGTACAAAAGCATATAGGGACTTAATGTGCTACAATATTGGTGAGTGTGTTTATAGATTGAGTACATTTATATTAATAGCTTAATGGTTTTCTTATTAAGGGCTTATAAACACACAGTGCTATTCTGAGTGATCATCGTTTACAAAAATGCCCCCATTGATTTCAATGGGGTTAAACACATGCAGTGTTTTTTGAACCACTCAATGAGTAAATCACTCCTTGCACTACTTTTTAATCGCTGCAGTAAACGCAGCATTTATCACTATTTATATAAAAAAAAAGCTGCCATCATTTTTGCTAGCGATTAAAAAAAACTAATGCATGCGTGGTAAAAACGTGGTAGAAAAAAGCCACCAAAACTGCAGCATTTATCCACAGACAGAAAAAGCTGCGTATGCGCTAGCCCAAATACTCACTTTATAGTAACACAGTTCTATCTCAAGTGTACTGTAAATCTTTATTTTTATTACCCATATTCCTTACTTAATATTAACTGTATTTTTCTCACACAGCAATAGCTTCTACTTCTCAAGGAACAATATTTTATCATATATGCTGTTACAATCCTTTTGAATTTTTTTTTAAAAAGCGCTGGTGGCAGCTTCTGTACTCCCCAAAGATTGTGAAAATGAAGAAGTAGAATTGACTTTTTTGCATCTTTCTGGTCCAGCGCCATCCCTTATGTGTCCAGATAATAACTCAGGTGGAGCCGAACACCGTGACAGGCCGTACAAACTCTGACACAAAAGGAAATGGTGATTGCTAGGAAGCGCTTATGGACAAGATTACATTTCACCCACTAGAAGGGACAAATTGATGATAAAAGGCCACTTTAAAAACGTACTATTAATTGTTTGATTAGTTCATATTTTATAGAAGGGGGATTTAACTACTGTACTATTTTTATTACACACTGCATAAATGACATGTTTAGTGATATAATAGAAAATAAATTTACATGTATAAATAGGGGTTAAAATTCTTGGTTCTTTTAATCTTGTTTAATCAAACGCGGATATGATCACCTTTTTTGTTTTTGATTGTTAAATTAATTCAGGTTGAAAATGCTGAGCGTTGTGTTCTGATGATTAAGATGCACTGGGTAATAAAGGGATTAGGGCCAGCTTTGTATTATCAGCTGGCCCTAAGCCCGAAATTCATGGGGTCACGCCAATATTAGACATGAGCCCCATGAATTTCTAGTGATTTAAAAAAAAAAAAAAAAAACAGAGAAAAAAATGTTTATTAGAAAAAAAAACAACAATTAGACTCCATCTTTATTATAAATCCTTCTTCCGTCCGACATAGTCCAATCCAGGGTTGTTCTTTAGCTCAGCTACATCTCTGGTAGAGAACCTCTACTAGAGATGTAGCTGAGCTGTGCACCAGGGCGTGGGAAAGTTCATGTGAGTTAATGCAGCAAGCATGAACTTACATGAACCCTGACAGCATCACTACATCAAATGAGCAGCTGACCAGAATCAGTTGTTCATTTGAAACTACCGGCGGGAAAGCCAACAGTGAGAAGACTTCACCGCAAGCTTTCTCCTTCGGTTCTGCGCTCCCCGCTGCCTGACAGACCTCCACTAACCCCACCGCCTCCCCACCCGATCCTAAATTAGGACCAGGCAGTGAGCGCAGCTCCAGGGAGTGGAAAGGGGCAGGAGGGAGCAGGGAGCGAAGAACAGAAGGAGAAAGCCGCCGGTGAAGTCTTCTCACCACCGGCTTCCCCGCCTGTGTCCTTCACTCCCCACCCCCTGCTGCTCGTACCCCGCCCGCTCCTAACTCAGGACCAGGTGGGGAGGTGGCGGGGGTAGTGGAGGATCGGGCTGTCAGGTGGCGGGGAAGCAAGTAGGGGGTCTTAATGATTCTTTAAAACCCAGCAGCTTTTTACCGCTTTTAAACAATCATGTGGGCCATTGCAGCCCTTTTCCTCTGCCGCCAGACCTCTTTATAGGGTCCAGCAGCTGAGGAATTACTTGGCTTACTCGCTTCCCCTATGACTTACATTGTACTCGCTATACTCACAACGAGTACCGAGTATCGGGACCTACTTGTTACGAGTATAGCGAGTCAGAATATTTCAGTACTCGCTCATCCCTAGCGGCGACCAATCAGCGAAGCACAATTTAAATCATGCACCAAGAGCACTTGGGTTTTCCAATATGGCGGTCGAGGCACTTCCACTGCTAGCAGCCGTGAGATGAGTGGCTCACGCCGCTCATCTCATGGCTACATCGCCACTGATCTCCGTGCGGCCGGTGATGAGCCGTGGCTACCGTCGGGAGATCTGCTGCGCTAGCCTGAATGTAGTGGTGGCGTTTGTGTCATTTAAACATCTGTTGCCTGTGTTGCTATACCACAATGGTGCCTCGGTGCATTGTGGGATAGCGACATAAGCACCAGAAGTCTGTGACACATATTATTGGTGATTATATATTAGATGAGGGGACCATGGGGGGGGGAGGATTCTGGTTACTTTACAAGGGACATAATGGGTGAGTAGGGGATTTTATAGATCAATAAGGGACTTTATAGAGCAATTAGGAATATTAGGGGGCAATAAGAGACATTATAGGGATGTGTGGAACAATTTTGGGGCAATGAGGGACTTTATGGAGCATTGAGGGGCATTATGGGGATCTGATAGACATTGTGGGGCAATGAGTGATATTATGGAGAAATAAAGGACATTATGGAGAAGTGAGGAACTTTATCGGGCAATGGGGGACTTTATGGAGCAATTAGTAAAATTATGGGGCAATGACAGACATTGTGGGTCAATGAGGGACATTTGTGGAACAAGAAAGGACATTATGGGGCAGTTGAAATGCAGCAAAATGGTTTTTAACCCTTCATACTCCCTACTTTAAATTTCTGAGATAATGACCTCCTGGTTTTCATTGTCTGTAAGCCATAATCATCAACATTTACAGAAATAAACATTTGAAATAGATCACTCTGTTTGTAATGATGCTATATAGTACATGAGTTTCACTTTTTGTTTTGAATTACTGCAAAAAATTAACTTTTTGATGATATTTTAATTGAGATGAACCTGTATTACCTTATCAGGGGACCCAATTCATGTCTAATCTGATGGAAAGTCTTTGCAAGAAAATACAAGGGCAGCATCTTGTATTCAGTCCCTTTGATACTTAGATCAATGGATGTTGTGTATCTAGGGTGTTTGGACTGTGTTGGGTGTGACTTATGCTCACTTTATAGCCTACAGCAAGGGATGAATGCTGGATTGAGTTTTGATAGTGTATTTGCTTGACCTTAAAGGGGTGGAGTTACCTAAGCAATGGATTCTATGCAGTTCAAAAGTCCATATGCTTTAAAATTACAAAAAGAACTTGCATAGATGGAAACAGTACTTTAAATGTGACATTTCTTTCTCCTTCCTTGGGAATAACACTGATCAATTTTGCTAACTACAAGATATCATATGGTATTTATGCATTTTGGTGTGTTGATTTTAAAAATCCCATTAGTTTTTTCAGGTCACATTTGTTTTTCCCATAACGTTGATTAATAAGGAACTCTTAGGGTACCGTCACACGGTACCACCTCGCCAGAGATGTCGGCGGCGACTGGCGGGAGCGCACACGCATTTGGCGCCCCGCCAGTGTTGCCGCCACCCGTTTACACGGGGTGACACCTCCGGCGAGGCACCGGCGAGCTGACAGGCAGCATCGCCACCGGGGTGTCTCAAAACCCCAGCGGCGATGCAGTACAATGTGAGCCTATGGCTCCCATCGCCTGTCAGGTCGCCGGCGGCCGATTACATGGGGCGATGTATACACATCGCCCCATATCGAAACCTGGCGACCAGTCGGATGCGTCGCCCTCGCCTAGTTACATAGGGCGTCGCATGGGCGACGTCGGCAGCGATAGGCCACTCCCCTGCCTCTCCTATAATATCGCCGACGACGTCGCCAGGTGTGACGTGGCCTTTATAGTAATAATATAGCATTATATACAGTGTTGGCCAAAAGTATTGACACCCCTGCAATTCTGTCAGATAATACTCAGTTTCTTCCTGAAAATGGTTGCAATCACAAATTCTTTGGTATTAGTATCTTCATTTAATTTGTCGTCAATTAAAAAAACAAAAAAAGAATTGTCCTAAAGCCAAATTGGATATAATTCCACACCAAGCATAAAAAAGGGGGTGGACAAAAGTATTGGTACCCTTAGAAAAATCATGTGATGCTTCTCTAATTTGTGTAATTAGCAGCACCTGTAACTTACCTGTGGCACCTAACAGGTGTTGGCAATAACTAAATCACACTTGCAGCCAGTTGACATGGATTAAAGTTGACTCAACCTCTGTCCTGTGTGCTTGTGTGTACCACATTGAGCATGGAGAAAAGAAAGAAGACCAATGAACTGTCTGAGGACTTGAGAAACCAAATTGTGAGGAAGCATGAGCAATCTCAAGGCCACAAGTCCACCTCCAAAAACCTGAATGTTCCTGTGTCTACTGTGCGCAGTGTCATTAAGAAGTTTAAAGCCCATGGCACTGTGGATAACTTCCCTAGATGTGGACGGAAAAGAAAAATTGACAAGAGATTTCAACGCAAGATTGTGCGGATGGTGGATGAAGAACCTTGACTAACATCCAAGCAAGTTCAAGCTGCCCTGCAGTCCGAGGGTACAACAGTGTCAACCTGTACTATCCGTCGACTTCTGAATGAAAAGGGACTGTATGGTAGGAGACCGAGGAAGACCCCACTTCTTACCCCGAGACATAAAAAAGCCAGGCTGGAGTTTGCCAAAACTTACCTGAGAAAGCCTAAAACGTTTTGGAAGAATGTTCTCTCTTTTTGGGCAAAGGCATCAACATAGAGTTTACAGGAGAAAGAAAGAGGCATTCAAAGAAAAGAACACAGTCCCTACAGTCAAACATGGCGGAGGTTCCTTGATGTTTTGGGGTTGCTTTTCTGCCTCTGGCACTGGACTGCTTGACAGTGTGCATGGAATTATGAAGTCTGAAGACTACCAACAAATTTTGCAGCATAATATAGGGCCCAGTGTGAGAAAGCTGGGTCTCCCTCAGAGGTCATGGGTCTTCCAGCAGGACAATGACCCAAAACACACTTCAAAAAGCACTGGAAAATGGTTTGAGAGAAAGCACTGGAGACTTTTAAGATGGCCAGCAATGAGTCCAGACCTGAATCCCATAGAACACCTGTGAAGAGATCTAAAAATGGCAGTTTGGAGAAGGCACCCTTCAAATATCAGGGACCTAGAGCGGTTTGCCAAAGAAGAATGGTCTAAAATTCCAGCAGAGCATTGTAAGAAACTCATTGATGGTTACCGGAAGCTGTTTATCGCAGTTATTTTGGCTAAAGGTTGTGCAACCAAGTATTAGGCTGAGGGTGCCAATACTTTTGTCCGGCCCATTTTTGGAGTTTTGTATGAAATGATCAATGTTTTGCTTTTTGCTTCATTCTCTTTTGTGTTTTTTCATTGAAGACAAATTAAATGAAGATAATAATACCAAAGAATTTGTGATTGCAATCATTTTCAGGAAGAAACTGAGTATTATCTGACAGAATTGCAGGGGTGTCAATACTTTTGGCCAACACTGTATAATTTTAATTATATTTACATTTATTGAAAACGAAAAAGTAATGGTGAAAATGCAATCATTATTAAAAATAGCTTAGTAAGCAGTTAAAAATGTCCTTAATTGGAATTTGAAGACTATAAAAGCAGCAGGAAAAACAATGGCAGCATTTAGTTCTTCAAGAGGCTTACAAGTTGCAGAAAATGTAACTCTCTTAAACAAGTTTTGTTGAATTTGTCATTTGACATACTAACAGTTAGTTGATGGTTCAAGAAAGATCCTGATGTATACTGTTACGTTTGTAGCTGTTTAACAACACCTATTAACTAATATATATCATAAACAATGCAGAGCATAAAAAAAGAGCTCCTTAACAATTAAAATTGACACAATACTTGCTCTTCTTTTCAGACAATCAACAAATATATAACTTGCTATCGATTCCTCAGAATCTCCTATTACCCTTGATATTTGACCTTAAAACTTTTACTTAAACATTTCTTATTTCTGAAAAAATTGACGTATTGCATATTTTTTTACTTTATATCTGGTATCAAAACTTCCATTTGCTTTAAAGTCAGCAAAAAAATGTTTAAATTTAACCTGTCACCTTGTTCCCCTTCCCCCCTCTCCTATCACTACCTGTCCCTGCAACTTGTGAGCTCATCCTGCCTCCCTTGTGATGTAAAACACCAGGCCGGCCCGTCATTATGGGCCTAATCATGTAAGCGGCCCGGTGCCTTGTGGGCTTGATCATGTGATCAGCCTGGCTCCGACGCATGCACAATGCGCATATTGAAGCTGGGCCGATCACGTGATCTGGCCCACAATGCACTGGGGTAGATCACGTGATTAGGCCCAGAATGACGTGTTGGCCTAGAGTTTTACATCACAAGGGAGGCGGGAATTTCAAAACTAAGGCAGAACAAGACAAGAAGTGAGGACGCCCAGTGGGGCATGCAGAATGCTGACAAGTAGGGGAGAATAGAGCCTGGAGCCTGCCTTTCCAGTCTCCTAGATGGAGACTATATGTAAGTTAAAAGTCATTTTTCTAAACCATTATAGGGCTCCTTTATGTCAGTGAGGGACGGTTAGGGATGAGCTCACAAGATGCAGGGTCAGGTAGTGATAGGGGAGAGAGAGGGGGGGGAAGCAACAAGGTGACAGGTTCCCTTTAAGTCAGCAATTTTTTTTTTCAAATGTAGACCAGTGTAATAAATAGGTTACAGCTATTAGTTATACTAAAGTTTCAAACTTTGCTTTTTCTGTACTAGATCTGCAAAATGTACATTTAAGCCAATATGCAGCAATTTATACAGTATACAAAGAGAAAGCAACCTTTATTCTCTATTTACCTGACAGTAACTTATGATGAGTACTTTTAAAAGTGTGGACACTTGAACTACAATACGTTTCAAGTCATTCAGTCTCATACATTATAGGACCAATGTACTTGCTATCATCCAATAGCTTTATGAAATGAATTCTCTTTTGTCCAGGGAAGAAAACACTTTATATAAAAGAAATTGAGTGTTTTCTTCACCATGAGCAACTTTTATACTACAGTTTGCTGTATGGCTTGATTCTGCACTACCTATATTGTAAAAATAATATGCAGTTACTATGACCATTGACACTGAGTCAAGGTGTTTCTTTGTAAACATGAAAATATTCCATTTTGTTTAGGTTTGGTTTTGGGATTGGATTAAAACATGTAACACATCAAAGTTTAACAATGGATTTTGTGGGATTAAAATGTCAAGGCAGCCCAGCATCAGTCAATTAAAAAACTAAAAATATTGAGCTGTAAAAATATACTTTGAGCAAAGCATCACTTTATATACATATACAGAATTATTTTACCTGAAGTCGGAGTACATCCCATCTATGTCATCATGAGCGTACTAAAATAATAATCATCTTTATCAATATTGCCACTGGTTTATTATTATTCAAGAACATTATATTTCATATTTTTGCATTCTCTTTATAAATATTATTAAATGTGAACATTGATGCAACACTAAAATTCTTGACAAAAGAATAAGTTTAAGTTTCCCGATTTTAATTAGAATTTCTTATCTTTGAAAGTATTGGCAATATGGACAAATGGATTTCTTTTAATGTTTTAATAACATTTCCAATTGAAAAGTAGTATTTAAAGAATTATGTTTCTGATAGGAATGATTTGAGTAGGAAGATTAAAACATGAAGTGAAAGGGAAAGTTTTAATAAGCCTCTTAGAGTTCAAAATCAAATAAATAATTACAAGTTTGTACTTTTAATAAAACTAAAAAGATTACAGATGCTGATAAAATGAAAGTTGAAATGCAGACTTAATGTACCTATATCGATTTATTCCGTATGTAATTTAATTTGAGGAAGTCAAGAATATTCTTTTATGCAGACTAGTATGAACTTCTATGCTTTTAAATAAAATATGAATATTGAATATTAAATTTCTGGAGACACCTGCACATGCTTTTTCACATTAGCAGCTGTTGGTTGTGAGTTATGTAAGGGCTCGATTTTCTGAAGGTGCATATTCTTTAAGGCTTATGTTATTCTATTTTTTTTTCTCTTTTAATCTATGTTCTTATTTTTGCATTTTAAATGAGATAAAGTGCAATTCAGTTTTGGTCAACTGATATTATTCTATATCTATGCTAACATAAAAATACAAAGTAAAAAAAAAACAGCCCACAACCCCATAAAAAATATTGCCGAATTACAGAAAAAAAATAATATAAAGCAGAGTAATGCAAACTGTACAATGCTCAAGTAAATTACTCAACTTACTTCGAGCAGCCCTATGGACAATGAATGAAGTGAGAGTTAGGTAACCACATCTTTGTTGCTTTGAAGACACATGATCACTGGTGCAGAAAGGGATAACAACTGCGCTGCTGGATGATTGACCATCAAACTTCTAAGGACATCAAAACATCTGGTTTTAGCAGTGGTTTATTAGTCAACGCGTTTCAGGGCTCCAGGACCCCTTCCTCAGGACAAATCAACATTACATACATGGAGGAGTTGTCAGATATATATAGTGGACGTAATATAACAAAGGCTGAGGAAGGCCGCGAAATGGAGGGAAAATGGCATGTGTACAAAGGAATAAAAATGATATAGCATCAACAATGTAAAAATGCATATGAACACTTTAAACAACTCTTTCAATACACAGTCTTATAAAGAATACAAATGTGCTCAAATTTTATTTGAATCAACTGCTAAAAATGAAATCAAGAAAATAAAAATCAAGAAAATAGGATCCCCTGGAATTGAACTTGGGATATATTGTGTGAGTCAGTCATATATTTTGCAGTGATCCGTAGCAAAGGTGTGGAGTTATAGAAGTTGCTTGTAGCAAGTTACAGGGTGTGATTATTTTTTATAGTAACAAGTGAGATATAGATTATATTATTTGAGGGTTAGGATACAAATAAAAAGGGGTATGGTGCTAATTAAAATGTGGTTGGATATAGGGGACATATAGTGCTAGGAGACAATATTATGGTAAGGAAATACTATGGTTATAACACCGGATGGTGTGACATTTTGTCAGGTGCATCCTAAAAGAGCATAAAAATTCATAATCAAGACAGGGCAGTAGAGCTCTGTACTCAAGGTTTAAGAGACCTGATCTCAAGATCGCTGCAGGTTTCAGCAGTCAGACTCTTGCCGATAGAGAATAACTTATTTTTTTAAACATTTCTTGTCCCCAAACGCTATTAATTTACAGATATGCTGTTAATTAGTGATGAGCGAGCACTAAAATGCTCGGGTGCTCGAGGGTCGGGTCGAGCATATCAAGATGCTCGGATGCTTGACCTGAGCCCAGAGCCCAATGATAATCTATGGGGAATCCGAGCATTTTTCGGGCGGTATCGGTGCGAGAGCTTTAAACACAGCTGATCTGACAGCTGTTTAAATTTCCAGCTCCGACATTAGCGGGTGTCGGCGCGGGAAATTTAAACAGCTGTCAGATCAGCTGTGTATTATGCTCTTGTGCTGACACCACCGGGCGGTGAGCCGCTGCCGCACCTGCTGCCCTCTGGTATCCCCCGCTGAACAGGCGGCAAGCATGGGGGACAGGCGGTGACCGAATGGCAGCAGGGGGCTGCAGGAGCGGCAGCCGCTCATCTCCCGGTGGTGTCGGCGTGGGAGATTTAAACACAGCTGATCTGGCAGCTGTTTACCTTTACAAATTTCTTCGTTAGGCCCAATTTGATATGCAATGGTGGTCACAAAGTCTTATATGGGTCAAAAAGTGCTGAACGCAGAGCAGCTTTTCTCCCTACCTGAAGTAAAAGTTTTAGAGTCCAGTCTGTTTTTTCATATTTATATTACCTTGCAAGACTATCCTACTCATACAGAAAACAGTTTGTGTAAAATTTTGTGTTCTCACCCTGCAGACCAAGGAAGAGGTCAACCACCTTAAATCAGCACAAAGGGGTCACACATATTTGTCATAGTTAAAGCACCACAACAGCTGTTTCATGTTGTTATAGGTGTATTTAATGTGGTCGGCCTTATCAATTGGAATTGAAAGAAGCACATTGCCATTATGCAGCAATATGATCTTTACGATTGTTTTGGATAAATCTTTGAAGATCTATGACCATTTTTCTGGATTATTACTTAGCCTCCAGGCCCCGTCACACGTGGCGATATCACCGGCAACATCGCCATCAACTCAGGAGCGTGGCTAAGTTTCGGCAACCACGCAATTGAGTTGCCGCATGTGACAGGGCAATATTAAGGCAATAAGTTGCCTGAGCAACATCGCCAGGTTTCCCAACAGTGTTGGGAAACTAGGCGATGTTGCTCTGGTGATCTGGCCAGATCGCCCTGTGTGACGCTGCAATCGCAATGCTGCTGGCGATCCCGTCTATTAGCAACATTGTGGTTTATCACTCGCTGGGTTGCTAACAACCCAGCAAGCGAAAGCCGTGGCAAGTTGCCGGCGAGGTTGCCGGCAATATTGCTTTGTGTGACACCTCGCCGGCGATGTCAGGAGTGACGCACGCTCCCGTGAATCGCCGCCAACATTGCCGGCTATGTTGCCCCATGTGATGGGGCATTTAAATCTTCCATTGAACAGTTGATGTTGCTGCATACATGATCATCCTCCATGAAGAAATATTTCATAAGATCTTTATCATAGTTACAGAAGTAGGAAATCAAACATCACCTGTAATGAGACACCATTGTTGTAGCCTGGAAACTAAGAGCTCAGTTTAACTGTCGTGCAGGTCCAATTCTTTAAAAAGAGCATTCAGTTCACTTTGTGTTCTATAGTGTGGTTCAGTTAAGTTTGATGACAGAAAATCTGAGTCATGACAGGAAGATGCTTCATGACGTAAAACACCATCTTTTTGATCACTTGACTCGACTGAACATGTCTCTGGTGCTTTTAGAATTGGCAGATGCACATTTAGGCTGGGGTCACAGTACCATTTTTCACATGCATTTTTGGAGACCTGCGTTTTCAAAAACGCATGTAAAAAACGCACCCATAGGCCCCCATGTTAAAAAACGCATGCCCTAATAGCCAAAAAGCATATGTGACTGTGCCATGCGTTTTGGTGTGGGTTTTGAAAAACGCACAGACTATGAGAACATTCAGCGTTTTTGTGGCATCTGCAAAAACGCATGCGTTTCCATAACATGGGGCCCTATGTGAAACGCATGCAAAAACGCATGTACAATTAGTACCTTTTAGTGCCATTCAAAAACGCATGCGTTTCCCATAGGAGCCCATGTTAAAAAAACGCATGCGTTTCCATAACATGGGGGTTCCTATGGGAAACGCTTGGAAAAACGCATGTACAATTAGTACCTTTTAGTGCCATTCAAAAACGCATGCGTTTCCCATAGGAGCCCATGTTAAAAAAACGCATGCGTTTTAGGAGATTGGTCCTTTCAATGTAGAAAATGCTAATCAGCCACAACTAACCAATCCAGCCCATAAATAGGGGGAAGGGCATCAGGAAGGCAGACCATCCCCCCCGTGTGGTCAGGACAGGTGTACAGCAGCATCCTCCAAGGTAGGAACACATAGTGTAAATACATGCCTCTATGATGTAACAATTGTTGTGCTATTGTGTGCTCTGTCAAACATGTTCACCAAATGTTTAAACATATGTTGTCTAGATGAGTTCCCTGTCAGAGTCCCTGGATATGGAGGTCCTGGAGGGACCAATCTCCCCTTCTGAGTCTGCTGTGAGTTCCTTATCCACACATATATGTCGTTAAACATGTTGTCTACCACATAGCTGCGTAACCATGCTGTTTTGAACATGTTAATGAGTCCCCGTCACTAATGTATGCCACACATCCTAGCAGTGCGTGTGCTAACTTGCCCTCTGCAGCCTGAAACCATGTATACCTGACCATGCAACATGGCTGCTGCCCTTAGCTCAATGATCCCCAAATCCATACACGGCACATTTGAATGTATTGTGCACTGGTCCATATGTGCCATAGTCCACACTGTATGCAAAATGTCACTGTTCAAGATGTATTAGCAGGCATATGCACATACTCGTACATTGTAAGGATGTTGTTAGACACTAGTGTCCTATTAGTGGTGTGCATGTGTCGCACCCTCAGGCAGGTGCCATGTGGCCTGTGACATGTGTTTCCTGGGCTGAATGTTAGTTTCATCACAAAAATTAGAAGGTAGCATGCTGGGGACACTTTGTGTGAGTTCAGTCCTTAACTAAAGTGTTTGTGCATGTGGACATGTTCACACACCTGCACTCTAAGGGCGCCTTCACACTGGCGTTCCCCTCTGCAGCGTTGTGTGGAGGTGAATGACCATGTGTAGGCACCAGGCGGCAGCTCCTATCTTGACAATGGGAACGGCCGGTGCTGCGTTTGGCAGCGCATGACCATGCGCACCCATTCACTTCCATATGTGAACTGTGAGCAGGCGGATGCCTGCCCACAACTTCAACACTCCCGCCCGCACCAGGATGCAACATGTTGCGGCCGTGGTGCGGCCGGGAGTGTGTGAGTTGTGCGCAGGCATCCGCCTGCACATAGTTCACATATGGAAGTGTGAAGGCCAGTGTGAAGGCGCCCTAACTATGTAGTGGACCACCACTAAATACTTACAGTGCACGTGTGTGGACATGGGCTATGCCACTTTGGTGGCCATAACGTCATGTGGCCACAAATGTTGTGACGCATATCACCCCATGAAAATGTAATGTGGCTCCATTTTGCTTGTTTCACAGAGCTCTTCAGTCAGCTGGACATCTGTGCCACCCCCACCAAAACGTGTAAGTGTACTAACCCACTTTTTTACAGATACACCCAAAAACTGATAGTGTGTATGGCCAGGGTCACATTTGCGGTTGGACCCTGGCCTGCCGGATTCCGGTTTCAACTTAGCAATTTTTCCATCACCGCATAGCGTTTCCGCTATGCGGTGCTGGAAACCGCAGTCCCTAGTTACCCAGTGTTTACCTGCACGACCTGTCACACAGGCAGCGGCTCGGAGGGCGTTTTACAGCGCCGCACAGGAAACCGTTGCAGACACGATTTCCTGTGCGGCGCTGTAAAACGCCCTCCGAGCCGCTGCCTGTGTGACAGGTCGTGCAGGTAAACACCGGGTAACTAGGGACTGCGGTTTCCAGCACCGCATAGCGGAAACGCTATGCGGTGATGGAAAAATTGCTAAGTTGAAACCGGAATCCGGCAGGCCAGGGTCCAACCGCAAATGTGACCCTGGCCTATATGTGTGTGTATGAATATCTGCCCTTCTCATGTACACCATTGCAACTACACCCACAAAATGTAACACACACACGTCACCACCCTTGGAGCGTTATAGGCTATGTTGTGAGGCAAATGCACAACCACGCGCATCACAATTATCAAAACAAGTTTGCCCATAGCTCCATAATGTATTTACAAATCACAACAACAAGTTGCCATTTCACAATTAGAGGGCCTTATTGATATCGCCAAAGACTGAAAGCACATACCACCATATAATTAGTAAGGTGGTAGGCCAACATTACATATTCAACATGCATGCGGACATGTATACACACCAAACGCACACAGTAACATCAAGGGTATATCCGCTAAGGCTCATGGCCAACAGTGCATACTCACATCACACCCACTCCACAAACAGACACACACAAGACAGACCCCCACCCCCCAAGGGGAGACACACACACACCCACCCTATACCAACACATGCAATCACCACAAATGGACACACACATACACAGACAGACACAGATGTGCCACAATAACCTCACACAACTTGCCTCATACATGTGCTATATGTAAGATCAAGACCTCAACATTGCATTACAAACAGCAAAAGTGCTACACGTGTCAGATAGGGACTTTACGCTTATGTCACTCACATGAGCTGTCTATTATGTGTACGTGTGAGGTAACATATTCGGGTGGGCCAGGGGCAGGGTTTAGTGTTATCTGGCGATTTATTATGCTGCCTATAAAAACCACTCACAGCTCCGCGTCTATTTTCCTAAAGGTCATTAATATGACATCTCCATTGTTATTGTTAATAAAGATAACATAATTTTTGTAATAACCCTGCCCTAGCTGCGTTATACAGCTACTTGTGTAAAGACATTGTTTGCACTTGGCAAGGTCCCAGTGAAATGTGGGCCATCCTCAAAATATGGTACATGTTGTATTGATGCTCCAGGTCATGGCCAGGGGTGTCACGACAACAGGTGGCGGGGTTGCCCTCACACATGGGACCTGGAGCCTAGGGGGCCCCCAAAAATCATTTGTGACCATATTCAAAACATAACCATTTTAAATAAGTTCAATTCTGGTTGGGCACGTTGTACGTTTGCCATTGGCCCATCAGGGCCTGAAGCTACGCCCCTGCTCATGGGTCAGACCTGTCCCTGATCACATGGTCACATGTGTTGTTTGGGGTTTCCCATACGCAGCATTGAATCAGTCAAGCACCTTGTGTTAAAATATAGCCTTCATACGTTTGCAACATTAGTGATGTGACAATGTGACATGTAGCTAAGGTGTTATACTGTGTCCTAATATATGCGTACCTTAACGTGATTTTTTTTTTCTTTGGTTTAGAAGCTTACCAAGACTGTGGAGCCACCACTACCCCCGGCCAAAAAACACAGAGGCCCAAAGGCAACAAGCAAACACCAACACCATAAGGTAGGCAGCTACCCACTGACTCATGTGTGGCCATGTTCGCACACACGCAGGAAAAGTACAGATTGTGGTCCGCTACATACTGGCTTATGCACAGAGAATGGAAGGTGTTTGTGTGCGTGCACTTTCCAAACAAACCGCCCCTGGTAACACAATGTGTACAGAGGTAACCAGCTCACACAGAAGCATGCCTAGTGTCCGCTGTGGCACAGTGGGCCAAGAAACAATGTGAGCAGCAACTACATGTGTGCTCTGTGAAATAAGACACTAGCCATCCTTGACGGTGAGCTGGTTATTACCAAACCCATGTGCCACACAGGGCCTGCCTCCTCATAGCACACACACACAAACACACGCACAGGCCCTTCTCTGTCAAACACCCAAGTGTGTAGCAAAACAACGCAACATACCATGAACGCATGTGTGTGGACATGGCCTGGTAAATTATGTGGTTAGTTCAAAACATGTACACATCACACATATTTCTGTGCTAATACTGTTAACCTATGTTGTAGGAGCCAATAAACTACCGGGCTGAGTTTAGAATTGGTCACACTTCCCCTTGTGTAAGGCTTGGTCTACTAACATAGAATGTTTAAAGAAGGGGGATGGAACTTCAGCCCTCAAATTCCGCACACAGTCCATTGGCCATGTGCATACACCTCTGCTATTCAGTCTCATAGCAAGGATGTAGCACAGACACGTTACATCACAACAACGGAGGTGTGTGTCCTGGCCCATGTCTTCACACTTTCATTTGCCTTGCCCATCTGTTGACAAAATGACCTACCGGCAAAATGTCGTTGTTCTACTAAAACATACACTGTGTGTGCCACTCCAACCATGCTCCTTCACACCCCTGCGTGAAACACATACCAAAACACGGTATTTGCAGCTATGTTTATGTGTGATGTGGCCTTCATGATGCCCACACATGCAACTAACATGTTGTATGCCTCTGCAGACTGTGCAACCATCTCCACCAAGACATCGGCAATCGAGTATC
Source organism: Allobates femoralis (assembly GCA_033576535.1). Taxonomy (NCBI): domain Eukaryota; kingdom Metazoa; phylum Chordata; class Amphibia; order Anura; family Aromobatidae; genus Allobates; species Allobates femoralis. The sequence continues at coordinate 492,808,311 of JARQOC010000002.1, forward strand.
CCGAGCAATGTCTCCACGGCATCTAAGGTGGGTACAGTGACCGTACACTTTATACAAATGTCCTCAGCTCCTGTGTCCGTACCACTACACGTATTACAAGTGGCAGCTTGGAGCCTTGCCTCCATATTGCCACATTACATTTTGTGAACACTTGGCCCATCAAACGCACATGTCATGTGTCTCTTTCATATGTGTGATGATTGTGTTGATGTGTCTCTCATGTAGGTGACTGCAACCAGTCGCCAGTGTGTCAAGAAGGCCAAAACCCCACGACTGCGGATTGACAATGATGCCCTGATTAATCTGCTGCAGCACCATGAACTTTTGTGGGACCCCGCCCATCCTGACCATGCTAATAGTGTGAAGCGGCGGTGCGCTTGGGGCCACATCTTGCCACAGGTGCACACGGACTATCTGGACATGACACCCGAGGAGCAGGAAGTGTTTGGTAGGTGTTAGAAAACCTTGCACATGTCACACATGTCACTGGACATGTCGGAACAAAACTGTCTATTACAGGGGTGGCAAACTCAAGGGCTCGAGGGCCGCACACAGTTCAAGTTTTGTGTCTTTCCTCACATTTTTGCAGTTGATAATGTGATTAATAACTGGCAAATGCCTTGGAAAGCATGAAAACATGGACTGTGTGCGTCCCTCAAGCCCAGGAGCTTGAGACCCCTGCTCTATGATGTTGGCCCACAAATGTAATGTGTTGTATCCTGCTCTTGTGTCGTAATGTAGCTGGGAAGCTGAAGGTGCGATGGCGATCCATGAAGGATTCATACATGAAGCATGTCCGGAACTGGGCCCAGTACAGAAGTGGTGCAGCGGCAAGGCCCACAAGTAATTACAAATATGCCCCAATGATGGCCTTCCTTGATCGAATTACTGAAGACCGCACGTAAGTGCCTGTTTGTGTTTAGGGACATGTATTGGGGCTGAATGGCGTGGTCACTTTCCAATATTTGTGTGTTTTACCAATTGCATAGGACACACAGCAGTGCCCCAGCCCCATCATTTGCTGACATGGCCAACAACGGGGACGAATTGCCCGAGATGCCTGCCCAGCCCGCCCAGGATATTACCCCAAGTGTGAGCATACAGCCACCAGCCCCCACAGCTGCGCAACCAACTGAGAATGTGCCCATCTCAACAACACCCACAGTATTGCCCAGGACAAGGGCAAGGCGACGCACTGTTGGCCCTAATGCCCAGCAAGATGACATGATCCTCCAGGCCGTGCATCGCCTGGAGGAGCATGTCATCCGGCTACAGAATGCACAACATCTGCCACAGCCGGTTGCTGCGCCACAGCCTGACACACCGGCATCCTTCGAGAGGGCTGAGTGGGGGGAGTATCTTACTTCCTACGTATCGGATCTTTGCACCCTCAATGCGGCTGACAGGGCAGCGTTTAAAATCGAGATGGCCCAAATGGTCTCTAAATATGTGGTTAAACTGCCCATACAACTGACTATGGTCCTTGCAGATGAGGTTCTGGAGGCAGAATAATGTGTGTTGTAGAAACAAAATTGGTTATGTTTGTTCTGTTGTTAAAATGCTGCACAACACGTTTAATTGTGTTTTTTTTGTTTTTTTTTTTTTCCTGTAACATTGACCCAAACCAGGGCAACAAGAAAATTTTTTGTTTTCAGACCAAACTACCCAAAAAAAAAAAAAACAGTTTTTGCCAAAGTCACATGTTTGTGAGTGTGTTTCTTGATTACGTTGATGATAATTTCATGGTGGACCTTGTTTTTATAAATTGCCACTGTTTGGTGGATGTTCGAAACAATTGGGTGGCCAAAACCCCTTTCTAGGGCTGCCACACATATCCAACAGGTTTTCCTTCACAATGATGGCCATGAGGTTTCAAACATCTTGCCTTGTGTCCCTTTGAAGTTGTGGTGTGGTTGTTTCACAATTACTGTGACTTACAATGTAAATGTTCAACAACTACCACCATGTAGTGTTCCACAACACCCACTACTGCCAGGTGCCAGGGACCACATATAGTGGGACAGTCCTAACAAAAATGTGGGCTCATTGTGCACAATGACAACACATACCTTAGCGGGTGGACAACAAGTCCAACATCACATACCACATTTTATGTAAACACAACAATGCCACTCACAAGACACATATGTTACATAAGACAAAGACAGGCAATGTGTGGAGTGTTGACTACTTTATACAGGCAAACTGAAAAAATACCAAACATAAATGACAGTGTGGTGTTCTATAAACCTTTGGCACAACTTCCAGCATGAAAACAACACTCATTTACCCGACACGTGAATGCGGATGTGACTGTGCAGCTGGGCTCATCAAATAATCTGCAAAACTATTTCGCACATCTATGGCGGAGGCGGATGAACGTACTGATTGTGGTTGAATGCCAAGAAGGTGACACTCCCACTCCGAGGGCACTAACACTTGGGGATCATGAAGCAATACATAGTTGTGTAGGCATACACAAGCCTTGACCACACTATCCACATTTCTGGGCAACAATTGAATGGTGGTTAAAAGAACACGCCATTTTGCCGAGAGAATACCAAATGCACATTCTACAGATTGCCGTGCTCTACTGAGGCGCATATTAAAATTGCTGCGCTTGTGGTCTAGCCCTCTGCTGCTGTAGGGCTTTATGAGATTCGGATGCATCTGGAATGCCTCATCTCCGATTATCACGTGTGGCACATTGGGATCTGTTGTGCCAGGGAATGGGGCTGGTGGTGGTATATTAAATCTGCCCTGGTACAATGCTTGGCCCATATTGCTTGCCTTGAATACACGGGCATCATTCGCACGTCCATAGGCCCCAATGTCCACAGCCACAAACCGAGAATGTCCGTCAGCAATGGCCATGAGCACTATGGAGTGGTATTTTTTATAGTTGAAATATAGTGATCCCCCATGTGGTGGCTTGCGAATTCTGATATGCTTGCCGTCCACGGCTCCAACACAATTCGGAAATTGAGCAGAATCACGAAAAACGTCAGCATTCTCTTTCCAAATTTGTTCAGTGGGGGTTGGCATGACTGAGGGCTGTAGTTTATCCCACAATATTTCGCACGTCTCAGGGACAAGCCCACTAATAGTTGACCTCCCAATTCGGAACTGGAAATGCAACGACGCATAACTCTCCCCGGTGGCCAAGTACCTGTGAAATGGGAAAAGTGAAGACAATGACTTCGGCAGACACACACATGTGTACAGGTGAGGATTACTACGCTATTGCTTTTCAAACATGTACACAATGACATAACTATTATCACATTTGAACCTACAACCCATCAGAGGCGGCTAACATATGCCACATGCTGATCTCCCACCAGTGTCAATGGTGACAAACAGGACATGTGGCTGTGATTACGTCTCCACCGCTGTCTGCAAATAGGCTGGTGGCTGTGTGGGATGGTCCAAACAAATGTCAGATCAGCTCTTTAGGGCCAAAGACACTGGCGTGAGATCACCTGTGGCTGGGCATCATGTCCAGGTTGGGTGCGCTGATTGGCGGGGCAAAACGGTATTCATTACACTTCATTACACGGAGCTCACCAGTGTTCTCCCGCATTGTCATGCTGAGGACAGTGTGGCTCCATTGAGATCCATGCATGCTTCGTGTGGTTGGGTGCTGGTGCAGAGTTCACAAACGCCTGCAACAGCACAACAAATGCACCAGGCTGCGTCAGACGTGTGTGCACAAATTGTGGCCATCAAACACAAAAAACCTCTAAACACAGGCACATAGGTTCCCATGGGGAAGTGTGGAACGCAGTGGCCAAGTGTTTGTCTGCATTACATACGCATCGTGGACAAACACTAGGGGGAATGCAGCATAAGGGGCTGGTGGAGTTAGTGTAGTCATCCTGATTGTGGTGCGGCAGGATACCTGGTTTATCCATGCTGGTGCTGTGATGGCATAACTTACATATTTTTGGTAAAGGTAGACATTTTAGAAACAGCGAGGCCGTAATGTGTCTAGGGGATGGCCAGGCCCCCTACAGACAGCACACCCACTCATGTGGCCATATAGTAATGTGATGTGCAGATGTATATTCCGCTTCTCCTGGTGCCTTGGGACATTTTCCCAAAGGAAGCCACCTGGTGCACGCTGAGCAAACATCATACGATACATGATGTTCATATAGAATGTGCATTGTGTTATGTTATGCCGCCTTAGGCCCATTTCACATCAGCTGTTTTTGTGAAATTGCGGCCGCTGGGGTGAAGACGCCACATTGTCCCCAATTAATGCATAACTGCCACACTTGCGGCACAGTTGCAGCAAGCACCATGCAATGTCTATGGTGCTTGCTGTAAGGCTGACGCAGGTGCGCTATTGGCACTTGCGGCCGGTAGGGCAACCAAAAACACACAGTCATGACCGGTTGATTTTGCCACCCCAACTGCCGACACGGCACTTGCTACACCTGGTGCACCCTTGCCACAAGCCACATAGACATTGCATGGTTGTTGGCGCTACTGTGCGGCAAGTGTGGGGTTGATGCAGTAATTGCTCACGATGGGCGTTTAACTAAACATCTCCGGCGATGAGCAACACACGCGGATGTGACAGGGCCCTTATCCAGTCGGTGTGTGGCCTTTGCAGCACCATTGTTGTACGGTGTAAGCCATTGTCCACACACCTGGGATCCAGTATTTTTGGATTTGTGCGCTAAATTCGTTTATTGTGGAAAGGAGGTGCAGGTGCGTGTATGGGGCTGCTTACACCAGCGGCTGACCCTGTTTACTCAATGTTTCTCATGCTCCACACTTGAGACAGCAGCCTGCATAGTCGCTGCTTTTCCCGGCCGCACAGGCCAACTGTGGTTTCAGCATTTACCTGTACACTCACACTAAGCAGACACTATACAGGCTGCTGTATAAAGTGGTTAGCAGGATGCACATAGGGTAAGCAGGGACAGCAGCTGCTGGACGGTGGCGCACACACGCACCTGCACTTCATTGGCATTAGTAACTTATTTAGCGCACAAATCCCAAAATACTGTAGCACAGGTGTGTGGACAATGCGTATCATAGTCACACAGTCATAAAAACATTGCAGGGCAGCCCAGGCCAGGAGAAGCAGAACACATGTATGTATAATGTGTGGACATGACATCCCACAAGTGATGCAATACACATACCTCAGTGTAACTACAAGCCGCTCAGCAGGTGAAATGGCGTTGTGCCCACGGTTGTTGTGCCGACTCAGATCCTCACAGACAAGGTCGAGGAGTGCATCAAAAGTGGGTATTGTCATCCTGAGGTAGCGCTGAAACTTCTGCGGGAACCTGCGCAATTGATTGTACAGGAGATGAAATGCTCCATACTGCGGTCTCACAATATTGACTTCATGGACCCACAATCGACGGCGTTCCTGCAGTTGACGCTGGCGTCTACGCCAAAGCAGATAACGTAGCTCAAACACCACAACCTCCATCACTCTCTCCCAGCACAAACAGAGCAAACCACACAAAATGGCTATCTGTATGGCAATGTGCATCACTCACATGCAGAGGCTCTGTTTTATTGAGTTGGGGGTGTGTTTTAGTAATTTGGTCCATTCCTAATCTACATGTGACATCCCACATATGTAGCCCCAACAACATGCGTTTTTGTGCTCACATACTGCATTGTGGGTCACTTTCAAATCCACTATTGGGCACTTTTGAAAACGCATGTACAAAAGCATGGTGTTTTTGTATCATTTAGTGCTTTCAAAAACGCATGCGTTTCCCATAGGGCCCCATGTTATGAAAACGCGTGCGTTTTTGAAAAAACGCATGCTTTTTGCAAAATGCACAGAAAAATAGTGCTTGCACTATTTTTGGGTCCAGATTTCAAAACGCAGCCAAAAACGCAGGGAGCCATCACACACCTGAAAACACTCATGTTGGCTTGAAAAACGCATGTAAAAACGCATGCGTTTTTAAAAGACACAAAAAAACCACTTTTCAACTGTGACCCCAGCCTTATTGCAGCAAATTGTGTGGAGCCCAACTCTTTTCCTAATTTCCTGATCTGCATGCAAAATACAGGTTGTGGGCTTTATTTATCATGGTAGTAAAGTTTTGCATTTGTGATGCAAAAGTGATTTCTCCACCTATGTAGCAAAAAAATAAAAAACATATAGAATGATGTCAAGAAAATAAGCTAAGGCCAGGTCCACATCACGTTCAGGCTTTCCGACCTGGCATTTGCGCTTGTAATCAGCATTAACGTGATGTAATGTAACGTCAGTGTTAACGCTGCATTAATGCTGCCATAGAGATGCATTGCTGAACTCATCCAAACACATGCAAAACTGTGCTTGCATTTGAAAGTATATGCTTTTGCCGTGCACATGAAACACTGCTGACAGCGTTATCCTGTGCATTGTAAAAAAAGGCATACTTTCAAACGCAAGCACAGTTTTGCATGTGTTTGGATGTGTTTAGCAATGCATCTCTATGGCAGCGTTAATGCTGACGTTACATTGTGTTAGGCTGGGGTCACAGTTGCCATGCGTTTTTTTAAGTGATTTAACAAAACTCATGCTTTTTTTCATGTCAGCATGAGTTTTGTAAGGTGTGTGATGGCTCCCTGCTTTTTTGGGTGCGTTTTTGAATCTGCACCTAAAAATAGTGCTTGTAGTATTTTTTTGAGCGTTTTGAAAAACGCATGCGTTTTTGTAGAAAACGCATGCGTTTTTATAACATGGGTCCCTATGGAAAACGCATGCAAAAACGCATGTACAGTTAGTACCTTTTAGTGCCACTCAAAAACGCATGCGTTTCCCATAGGAGCCCATGTTAAAAAAACGCATGCGTTTTTCCGGAAACGCATGCGTTTTTTTAACATGGGCTCCTATGGGAAACGCATGCGTTTTTGAATGGCACTAAAAGGTACTAACTGTACATGCGTTTTTGCATGCGTTTTCCATAGGAACCCATGTTATAAAAACGCATGCGTTTTCTACAAAAACGCATGCGTTTTTGGATATGCTCCAAAAACGCATGGGACAGTCACACATGCTTTTTGGCTATTAGGGCATGCGTTTTTTAACATGGGGGCCTATGGGTGCGTTTTTTACATGCGTTTTTGAAAACGCAGGTCTCCAAAAATGCATGTGAAAAATGGTACTGTGACCCCAGCCTTAATGCTGATTACAAGCGCAGCCGCCGGGACGGAATGCCTGTACGTGATGTGGACCTGGCCTAGGAAATCCTTAAACTGAATACTACGAAAATTAAAAGGCTAGCAATGGCCATGTTCACACACAATTTGCGTTTTTTTAGCACTCCTAAAACCACTTGCGTTTTTTTAAGAGTGCCAAAAAATGTGCCTTGTGTGTGTGAAAGCATTGAAAACGTTTTTGCAAATAGTCATTTTTTCACCAAACACCCACATAACAGAAAACGCATGGCATAAAAATTTGTGTTCTTAGGCTGTGGTCACAGTTTTTTTAGTGCCTTTTAAAAACGCATGCTTTTTTACATGCGTTTTTCATGTCAGCATGAGTTTTTTAAGGTCTCTGATGGCTCCCTGCGTTTTTGGCTGCGTTTTTGAATCTGCACATAAAAATAGTGCATGTAGTATTTTTTTGAGCGTTTTGAAAAACGCATGCGTTTTTGTAGAAAACGCATGCGTTTTTATAACATGGGTTCCTATGGAAAACGCATGCAAAAACGCATGTACAGTTAGTACCTTTTAGTGCCATTCAAAAACGCATGCGTTTCCCATAGGAGCCCATGTTAACAAAAACGCATGCGTTTTTCCGGAAACGCATGCGTTTTTTTAACATGGGCTCCTATGGGAAACGCATGCGTTTTTGAATGGCACTAAAAGGTACTAACTGTACATGCGTTTTTGCATGCGTTTTCCATAGGAACCCATGTTATAAAAACGCATGCGTTTTCTACAGAAACGCATGCGTTTTCTACAGAAACGCATGCGTTTTTGGATATGCTCCAAAAACGCATGGGACAGTCACACATGCTTTTAGGCTATTAGGGCATGCATTTTTTAACATGGGGGCCTATGGGTGCGTTTTTTACATGCGTTTTTGAAAACGCAGGTCTCCAAAAAAGCATGTGAAAAATGGTACTGTGACCCCAGCCTTACTGAAGGAATTTTTTTTTTTTTAGTTTTCCTGCCGACCAAGGCGGGGGGGGGGGGGTATGCTATCATTAAAATTTTTATTTCATTTTCAAGCTTATATAGGGGGAGGAGGTGCTGATGAAAAAAAAAAATTTCCCCAAACTGCAGGTCCGTTTCCAAAAAATGTTAGCGTTAACGCATGTGTCTATATGTGCCAAGTGTTAACGCTTGCGTTTCCCGTTGTGTCCCATGCTAAAAAAGGCATGCGTTTTTGGGAACACTCAAATGCGTTTTTTTACAGCACCCAAAAACGCTGCATGCACCGTTTTTTGGGCTGGGGGGAAAAAACGCAAGTTTGGCTCAAAAACGCATGTACACTCAAATGTACCCTGCGTTAACGCACCTGCGTTTTTTTTTAACAGCCCAAAAACACAGGGATGGGCAAAAAAACGCATGTGTGTGAACATGGCCAATGTTTTGAATTTTTGATTTTCAGGCTCCATATTTCTGCTACAGCTTTGCGAGTGAGACAACTTTCTTTTTATAGACAATCATGTTAGCTACCACATACGTAAATTTTACTTGCAACTATTTAGCATTTGATTAGTTATGCAGTTTCTTGTCATGTCACTGCATAGGTAGTATTTTGCTCCCAAAAGTCTAAATTAAAATTGTATTATTTTTTCAGTATTTTGTAAATCCATTTTGGCTGTCAATACTGCCCAAATCCTTCTGTGCATGCTCTCAATCAGATTAAAGCATGACTCTACTGAAATCTACTCTTTGGCCTCTTCTACACCTTCACAAATGTTGGTGCATGCTGTTTGTCTCACTTTTTCTTAAATTTTACTTACAAGTGTTCGATTGGGTTGAGATCGGGGAACTGTTGGGTCCAATCCAGCACCTCTACTTCATTGTCATTGAACCATTTTTTGCCAATCTAGACGTATGCTTCATGTCATTGTCCTGCTGGAACACTTTGGATATCCAAAGTACTCAAGTGCCAGATTACCGGATTGTGGGACATGGCAGCACAGCTATCCGACAGCTATCCGACAATCCAGCAGCGGTTTCAACTAACTTCACTGATAGAAGCAGGGAAGCCCTTAGCTATGAACTCTGGTGAACTCAATGACATCACTCCTTACAGATGAGGGTCCCCTGCAGCTGTCAGTGTCCCAGAGACTGTAGTGACCAGTTAAATTTTCCATTACTGTAGATTCCGGAGGTAGAAGAGCCAGGATAGTCGTGGGACATCTTGTTCATTACGTTGGACCTGAAGAGGTCTTGGGGGTTAAAAAAATTAGTGAAAATGGGTATATGTATTGCTATTTTAAAGAAAGGATTTTTCTATATATTTATTTCATTTGAATTAAAGCTTACACCATGTTCCAAATTATTATGCAAATGATCTTTTTCTCTGATTTTCCTAATTGGTCGGTGCAAATGTCAGTCAGTGTAATAAAAGTCATTACCCATTAGAGTATACATCAAATTTTATTGAAGAATCCTCCCAATGATAACTGTATAATCTTCAAAATTAAAAAAACCTCTAAATGCACTGGTCCAAATTATTAGGCACAGTAGAGTTTCTAAACATTTGATATGTTTGAAAGAACTGAAAATGCTAATTTGTTGAATTTGCAGCATCAAGAGGTCACATTCACTGAAATAAAAAGCTATTTAAGGGGCCTTTCACACTTGCGGTTTTTTCCTGATTTGGAAGATGAGGAAAACACCTGATTCTTACAGGATTCATTTTTTTGCCCATTCTCTTTAATGATTTCAGGAAAAAACATGAAGCAACAACATTCTACCTGACAAAATTAAAGTGAATGTGCAAAATACTGTAAGAATCGGGTTTTTCCTGATCTTCCAAATCAGGAAAACACCGCAAGTGTGAAACGCCAATTACTTCAAAACATCCTAACACGCCAAGTTACATGTTAACATAGGAACCCTTCTTTGATATCACCTTCACAATTCTTGCATCCATTGAACTTGTGAGTTTCTGGAGAGTTTCTGCTTGCATTTCTTTGCATGATGTCAGAATAGCGTCCCAGAGCTGCTGTTTTGATGTGAACTGCCTCCCACCCTCATAGATCTCTTTCTTGTTTATACTCCAAAGGTTCTCTATAGGGTTGAGGTCAGGGAAAGATGGTGGCCACACCATGAGTTTATCTCCTTTTATGCCCATAGCGGCCAATGACACAGAGGTATTCTTTGCAGCATGAGATGGTGCATTGTCATGCATGAAGATGATTTTGCTTCTGAAGGCACGTTTTTGCTTTTTGTACCATGGAAGAAAGGTCTGTCAGAAACCCTATATACTTTGCAGAGGTCATTTTCACACCTTCAAGAACCTTAAAGGGGCCTACCAGCTGTTTCCCAATTATTCCGGCCCAAAACATTACTTCTCCACCTCCTTGCTGACGTTGCAGCCTTGTTGGGACATGGTGGCCATCCACCAACCATCCACTGCTCCATCCATCTGGACCATCCAGGGTTGTTCGGCACTCATCAGTAATCAAGACTGTTTAAAAATTAGTCTTCATATATGTCTGGGCCCACTGCAACCGTTTCTGCTTGTGAGCACTGTTAAGGGGTGGCCGAATAGTAGGTTTATGCACCACAGCAAGCCTTTGAAGGATCCTACACCTTGACGGTCGAGGGACTCCAGAGGCACCAGCAGCTTCAAATATCTGTTTGTTGGTTTGTAAGGCCTTTTTAGCAGCTGCTCTCTTAGTCCAATGAACTTGCCTGGCAGAAACCTTCCTCATTCTGCCTTTATCTGCACGAACACGTCTGTGCTTAGAATCAGCCACAAATCTCTTCACAGTACGGTGATCACGCTTACGTTTTCGAGCAATATCTTATGTTTTTATCCCTTGTCCAAGGCATTGCACTATTTGTCGCTTTTCGGCAGCAGAAAGATCCTTTTTCTTTCCCATGTTACTTGAAAACTGTGGCCTGCTTAATATTGTGGAACACCCAGTTTTCCTCTTATTGGGCTTACCTGCAAAACTAATTATCACAGGTATCTGAGATTGATTTCAGTGATCCAAAGAACCCTGAAACACAATACCATCAATGAGTTTCATTGACAAGAATGAAATAAAAAGCCCTAAGACACTTAAAACCAATTTGCATAATAATTTGGAACATGGTGTAGTATTTGGTTGTTCTAGGTCTTTATGGCAGTTGTGATTTTTGACAAATCCCAGCTGTTGTTAACCCATATATTATCCCGATTGCAACTGCACCAGTGCAATTGGGATGAGCAGGGTAAAGCACCAGAGTTGGGGCATCCTATGAATGTGCCAATTCTGAGGTGGCTGCAGGCTGCTATTTTTAGTTAGTGAGGGGCTGATAACCATGGTATTTCCCACCCTGATAATACTTGCCCCCATCTGTCAGATTTATTGTGGCTGGTTATCAAAAATAGGGTGAACGCATGCCATATTTTTAAATTATGGGATTCCCTCTATTTTTAATAATTAGCCATGTAAAGCAGACCACCAGAAGTTGTAGCCCATAGTTGTATGTTTTACCTGTGCTTATTTTAAAAAATAAGGTGGAAGCACAAACCATTTCACAGGTCTGGGGGAACAGCTCAGGGGCGGAACTACACTGGTGCAGCTGGTGCAGTTGCACCAGGGCCCCGACCAGTTAGGGGCCCCCTTCAAGCCTGGAGGGGGGCCCCCAGCTGACCCCCGCAAGCCGCCGTCAGAAGAGAGGAGGGTCATGCAAGGGAAGCAGAGAGCTTCCAGCTTCCCTTGCCTGTTCCCGCCCCTCTTCTCTTCTGCCCCTCCGGCCCGTAGGACGGCTGCAAACAGCCGGCGTGGCTCACCAGGTAGGAGACCACTGCACCGGCGGCCCCCAGCAGCGTCTACCCCCCTCCATCGGGCCGCGCCGACGGGCAGCAGCTATTCCCCCCCTCCCCCCTCCGGGCCGCGCCGATGGCCGGTAGCACCCCCCCATCCCCCCCGCTCCTGCACCAGGGCCCCCAGGGGTCACGGTCCGCCCCTGGAACAGCTATTCTCCTTACACAGCAAAGATGAGAAAGAAGCAATCTCCTTGTGGAGAGTATTCTGCCAGCCAGAAGTGAGGAAACTTAAAGCTGCAATGGTCCTCTGGGAAATTGCATATGCAAATTGTCACTTCAATGAGGAAGTAGACAAACTCTAATGCCACCTAATAAAAAAGTAATACTAAAGTTCATAATTGAATCTTCAACAAGCTTTTTAATATGACTTAGAATTTGTGCCATATCAAAATGCCAAACTGCAGATGCTGCATTTCGGATGACTGTCCCTCATCAGTGTAATGTGTGGGATTCTGATCTGGCTGTATGAGAGGCTAAGACAAGGTCTGGGGGAACAGCTATTCTTCTTGTGGAGAGTTTACTGCCTGCAAAAATGAGGAGACTTACACAGACACTGCAACAGGTGTGAGGGGGAAGTAGTGAATATTCGTGAAGCTTAAAAGGATCCTGTCACCCCCAAAATGCCTCATAAGCTAGTAAAAGATGTCCCTTGAGCATATTATCCCTCCTCATAATATCACGCCTCAATAGGCGTGATCTTGAATGCTGATTGAAATGCGCGCCTCCCCTCTCTCCTCTGAGCCCGCCAGGCTGCAGTGTGCGGCTATATGACACGAATCGCGTCATTTCCGGCTTTGGGTGACGTGGGTACACCCACGCTGCTCTGTTAGCTTCAAGCCCCGCACTGCGCATACGTGCTGGAGGCATAACAGAGCGGCGCGGGTGTACCACGTCACCCGAAGCCGGAAATGACGCGATTCGCGTCATACAGCCGCACTGCAGCCAAGCCGACACACAGGAGAGCGGGGAGGCGCGCATTTCAGTAAGCGTTGAAGATCACGCCTACTGAGGCGTGATATTATGAGGAGGGAGAGCCTGCCTGGGTGACTATGCATACACTAGCCACTCATTAACATCGCTAATGAGTGAGTTTAATAATGTTTTTATACATTTTCATTAGATGCATTTAGGAGCCAAAAGGAGTGTAGGATAAGTGTTAATATGCTCTAGGGACATCTTTTAATACCTTATGAGGCGTTTTGGGGGTGACAGGATCCCTTTAATGAGTGGGCATGGAAAACAGTATGATTATAGTTTTATCTTCCTATAAACATTGCATGTATAACTGCCCTGCTCTTACCCCCATTTAGCTTTCTTAGGTAGCACCCCTAGCCCTTACTACCACCATTTTACAGAACAGAATTTCTCATTTCCATTGACTTTTATTGGGTTTCTTAACTGTGGTCAAGTTCAGGTGACGTTTGGCTCCCGAACCCATCTTTTTTTTTCAGTCCATGTGGATACAGTGAATCTGATTATACATGGGCTTATCAGTAGTACTGGTGCCCTCAATAATAAGAACATTCTTTATTCTTTGACTTTTATCAATTAATACCCTGCTCACCTGTATAATATATATATATATATATATATATATATATATATATATATATATATATATATATATATGTATATATATACAAATGATGGCTGCAGCACTCCACAATTAATGAATATTGCCTTTAATGGCCTTCAGGCATCTATGTGGTGGAAAGTAAGAACCTATATTAGCCGCTCTAATTAAATATATATATATACATATATCTATAATATGTATACAGTCATGGCCAAAAGTTTTGAGAATGACACCAAAATTATATTTTCACATGATCTGCTGCCCTCTGGTTTTTATTTGTGTTTGTCTGATGTTTATATCACATACAGAAATATAATTGCAATCATATTATGAGTACCAAAAGGTTATATTGACGGTTAGAATGAGTTAATGCAGCAAGTCAATTTTTGCAGTGTTGACCCTTCTTCTTCAGGACCTCTGCAAATCTCCCTGGCATGCTCTCAATCAACTTCTAGACCAAATCCTGACTGATAGCAGTGCATTCTTGCATAATCAATTTGTTGGTTTTTGTTTGTCCACCCGTCTCTTGATGATTGACCACAAGTTCTCAATGGGATTAAGATCTGGGGAGTTTCCAGGCCATGGACCCAAAATCTCTATGTTTTGTTCCCTGAGCCATTTAGTTATCACCTTTGCTTTATGGCAAGGTGCTCCATCATGCTGGAAAAGGCATTGTTGGGCGCCAAACTGCTCTTGGACGGTTGGGAGAGGTTGCTCTTGGAGGACATTCTGGTACCATTATTTATTCATGGCTGTGTTTTTAGGCAAGACTGTGAGTGAGCCGATTCCCTTTGCTGAGAAGCAACCCCACACATGAATGGTTTCAGGACGCTTTATAGTTGGCATGAGACAAGACTGGTGGTAGCGCTCACCTCTTCTCCGATTATGCTGTATTCCAGATGTCAAAAACTACTAGAAAAGCAGCATCAAAAACTTACCATCGATGCCATAGACAAAAACCAAAGACTGCACTTGCAGGACGCAGTCAGACCACACTTGTGTAGCAAGCCCAGATGCAGGCTAATGAATCGCCTCAACCAAAGTATGGGAGGCGACTTGCCATGCACACTGAGGGCCTGCATAGGGCACCATTCACACTGATACAAATGGTGCAGAGTGTCTGAAAACAAACCCAAGCTCTGCTGCCTTATTTAGCCTGGGCTGCACAGTACAATGATTCTGCACCACTAGATGAACGGCGCCCCCAAGTGGCCCAACTACATCCTGAAATGAATAAAAAAGTGCAGAAAAGTTTTCTGTATGATGAATTAATACATAATAGAGACCCATCCAAACTAAAACTTACGATTATTGAACAGATAGGTGATAACGTTATTGACAGAACACATACTCTTAATAGGAGAGAGTCCTTCTGGATTTTTAAAATGGGCACATTATCACCAGAAGGACTCAACATCACCTTGGAAAACACCATTTAAAATTAAAATTAATTTTTAAACGTTTTATCAGTATTTTATTTATATTTTTTTATATAGTTTTTATATATATATATATGTATTTTTTTACAATTTATATATATATATATATATATTATTTTGTGATTATTTATATATAATACTTTTATCCAAATTTTATATGGAATTTTTAACAAACATTTATTATTTTTATTTTCGATTGTATTGTTACCTGATAGAATTGAAATTGAACTGTAATTGTTTTCCACTCCATGTATCATAGAATGCATTGTATATAAGGATTTGTTAGTGATCATGGGATCCGTTCCATGATCCATTACGTATATTTGTATAGACCTGTGCAATACCCCTTCCCCTTTTCCCTCCTTATGATGTAGAGTGTATATAAGCATTTGCAATTGAGGATCCCGGTAATCACTTGAGAAAGGCGCAATAAGCGCTGAAACGCGTTGTGGAGATTGGGAATCCTATATCTAACTAATAAAGCCTAGAGGTAATTATCTATTGAGCGGTGTCCTGGATTGTACCTTGAGCGCTGATATTATATCACTTTCTATTTCGAATGGGTTTGTTTTCAGACACTCTGCACCATTTGTATCAGTGTGAATGGTGCCCTATGCAGGCCCTCAGTGTGCATGGCAAGTCGCCTCCCATACTTTGGTTGAGGCGATTCATTAGCCTGCATCTGGGCTTGCTACACAAGTGTGGTCTGACTGCGTCCTGCAAGTGCAGTCTTTGGTTTTTGTCTATGGCATCGATGGTAAGTATTCCAGATGTCCCAAACAATCGAAAAGGGGATTCATCAGAGAAAATGACTTTTCCCCAGTCCTCAGCAGTCCACTCCCTGTACCTTTTGTAGAATATCAGTCGGTCCCTGATGTTTTTTCTGGAGAGTAGTGGCTTCTTTGCTGCCCTCCTTGAAACCAGGCCTTGCTCAAAGAGTCTCTGCCTCACAGTGCGTGCAGAAGCACTCACACCAGCCTGCTGCCATTCCTGCGCAAGCTAGGCACTGCTGGTAGTCCGATCTCGCAGCTGAAACAGTTTTAAGATACGGTCCTGGCGCTTGCAGGTCTTTCTTGGGCGCCCTGGAGCCTTTTTGACAACAATGGAAGCTCTCTCCTTGAAGTTCTTGATGATGCGATAGATTGTTGACTGAGGTGCAATCTTTCTAGCTGCGATACTCTTCCCTGTTAGGCCATTTTTGTGCAGTGCAATGATGGCTGCACGTGTTTCTTTAGAGATAACCATGGTTAACTGAAGAGAAACAATGATACCAAGCACCAGCCTCCTTTTAAAGTGTCCAGTGGTGTCATTCTTACTTAATCATGACTGATTGTTCGCCAGCCCTGTCCTCATCAACACCCACACCTGTGTTAATGGAACAATCACTAAAACGATGTTAGCTGCTCCTTTTAAGGCAGGACTGCAATGATGTTGAAATGTGTTTTGGGGGTTAAAGTTCATTTTCTAGGTCACTCTTTATGACATTCTGGAGTATATGCAAATTGCCATTAGAAAAACTGAAGCAGTAGACTTTGGCCAGGGTCACATCTGCGTTTTGTTTGATAAATCCTGATCCGGTTTGGAGCTTTAAAAAAGCTCCAAACCGGACCAGGAAACGCTCCTCATAGGAGCCTATGCAAAACACCGGATGGCTTCACAAGCCATCCGGTGGCCGGATCCGGCACTGCTGCCTGCGTTTAAAATCATGCAGGCAGCAGTTTTCGCAGCGTTTCTGGGAACCGCACTGCGGTCACCGGATGGCTCAGGATGTGTAATCCTGAGCCATCCGGTAACTGCATAGTTTGCAGATCCCGGCTATTGCCGGGATCAGCAAACTGTCCTCTGCCTATTCAAGAGTTAAATTTAGTAAGTAAAGTACTGTTTGAGGTCTGTAGGGGGGGCTAAGACCCCCCTACAGACCAGCCGCCCACTCCGGTGGGCTTCGACTACAATTTCCTATGGCACGGGGCTCGTGCATGTCTCCAAACCTCCCGCCCCCCCGTATCACTATACAGGGGTGCCTGCACCCCTCTTGTATAGCGATTCCTGCATGTGGCCCTAAAGTTAGAATACAGAACACATGTAAGCTCATACTTACATGTTATCGTCGGCAGTGTAGTGTGTAATCCCTGGGCGGGGCTGTTTGCTGCAGCCTCCGCCCCCTCATTCCTTATGGCCGCCCCCTCTGTGCCTCATCCAGTGATGTGAGGGCGGCCACGTCATGAAAGGGGCGGGGCTAACCGCGGCACATATATAGCCCCGCCCCTTTCATGACGTGGCCGCCCTCACATCACTGGATGAGGCACAGAGGGGGCGGCCATAAGGAATGAGGGGGCGGAGGCTGCAGCAAACAGCCCCGCCCAGGGATTACACACTACACTGCCGACGATAACATGTAAGTATGAGCTTACATGTGTTCTGTATTCTAACTTTAGGGCCACATGCAGGAATCGCTATACAAGAGGGGTGCAGGCACCCCTGTATAGTGATACGGGGGGGCGGGAGGTTTGGAGACATGCACGGGGCTCATCCGAGCCCCGTGCCATAGGAAATTGTAGTCGAAGCCCACCGGAGTGGGCGGCTGGTCTGTAGGGGGGTCTTAGCCCCCCCTACAGACCTCAAACAGTACTTTACTTACTAAATTTAACTCTTGAATAGGCAGAGGACAGTTTGCTGATCCCGGCAATAGCCGGGATCCGCAAACTATGCAGTTACCGGATGGCTCAGGATTACACATCCTGAGCCATCCGGTGACCGCAGTGCGGTATTCTGCACACATTTTTGACAAAAAATGTGTGTGACCGGAATTGCATTCACCGCATCCGGATCCGGATGCGGTGAATGCAATTCATGTTTTCAATGTGACCCTACCCTATGTTAAAATTAATATTTGTATCATTGGCTAGGGTCACATCTGCGTTTTGTGTGATAAATCCTGATCCGGTTTGGAGCTTTAAAAAAGCTCCAAACCGGACCAGGAAACGCTCCTCATAGGAGCCTATGCAAAACACCGGATGGCTTCACAAGCCATCCGGTGGCCGGATCCGGCACTGCTGCCTGCGTTTAAAATCATGCAGGCAGCAGTTTTCGCAGCGTTTCTGGGAACCGCACTGCGGTCACCGGATGGCTCAGGATGTGTAATCCTGAGCCATCCGGTAACTGCATAGTTTGCGGATCCCGGCTATTGCCGGGATCAGCAAACTGTCCTCTGCCTATTCAAGAGTTAAATTTAGTAAGTAAAGTACTGTTTGAGGTCTGTAGGGGGGGCTAAGACCCCCTACAGACCAGCCGCCCACTCCGGTGGGCTTCGACTACAATTTCCTATGGCACGGGGCTCGGATGAGCCCCGTGCATGTCTCCAAACCTCCCGCCCCCCCGTATCACTATACAGGGGTGCCTGCACCCCTCTTGTATAGCGATTCCTGCATGTGGCCCTAAAGTTAGAATACAGAACACATGTAAGCTCATACTTACATGTTATCGTCGGCAGTGTAGTGTGTAATCCCTGGGCGGGGCTGTTTGCTGCAGCCTCCGCCCCCTCATTCCTTATGGCCCGCCCCCTCTGTGCCTCATCCAGTGATGTGAGGGCGGCCACGTCATGAAAGGGGCGGGGCTAACCGCGGCACATATTTAGCCCCGCCCCTTTCATGACGTGGCCGCCCTCACATCACTGGATGAGGCACAGAGGGGGCGGCCATAAGGAATGAGGGGGCGGAGGCTGCAGCAAACAGCCCCGCCCAGGGATTACACACTACACTGCCGACGATAACATGTAAGTATGAGCTTACATGTGTTCTGTATTCTAACTTTAGGGCCACATGCAGGAATCGCTATACAAGAGGGGTGCAGGCACCCCTGTATAGTGATACGGGGGGGCGGGAGGTTTGGAGACATGCACGGGGCTCATCCGAGCCCCGTGCCATAGGAAATTGTAGTCGAAGCCCACCGGAGTGGGCGGCTGGTCTGTAGGGGGGTCTTAGCGCCCCCTACAGACCTCAAACAGTACTTTACTTACTAAATTTAACTCTTGAATAGGCAGAGGACAGTTTGCTGATCCCGGCAATAGCCGGGATCAGCAAACTATGCAGTTACCGGATGGCTCAGGATTACACATCCTGAGCCATCCGGTTACCGCAGTGCGGTATTCTGCACACATTTTTGACAAAAAATGTGTGTGACCGGAATTGCATTCACCGCATCCGGATCCGGATGCGGTGAATGCAATTCATGTTTGCAATGTGACCCTACCCATTCTCAAACCTTTTGGCCATGACTGTATATATATATATATATATATATATATACATATATATATACCGTATATACTCATGTATAAGCCGACCCGTGTATAACCCGACCCCCTTACTTTTGCCCCCAAAACCCGGGAAAACCTATTGACTCGTGTATAAGCCGAGGGTGGACCCCAGCACAGGTATACAGCCCCCAGCAGTGTGGTATACAGCAGCCTCCCCAGTGGTATATACAGGCCCCAGCAGTGTTACAGCAGCCTCCCCAGCTGTAGTATACAGCAGCAGCCCCAGTGGTAGTATACAGCAGCAGCCCCAGTGGTAGTATACAGGGCCCCCCCCCCATCGATATACAGGGACCCCAACCTTGCTGCCGCAAACCTGTAAAGTAATACATCATTATACTTATCCCTGTCATCGCCGCCGCCGCCATCGCGCTCCTCCGGGTCTTCATGCTTCTTCCGGCTTCCTCCTCTGGCGCACAGACAATGACGTCATTGCCTGCGCCCACCGGAGGAGGGAGCCGGAAGAAGCATGAAGACCCGAGGAGCGCGATGGCGGCGGCGACGACAGGGATAAGTATAATGATGTATTACTTTACAGGTTTGCGGCAGCAATGGGGGGCCCTGTATACCGATGGGGGGGCCTGTATACCGATGTGGGGGGGCGCCTGTATATGACTCGCGTATAAACCGAGGGGGGACTTTTCAGCCCAATTTTTGGGCTGAAAAACTCGGCTCATACGCGAGTATATACGGTGTATGCATTTATATATACAATTTATATGTATGTATATATATATATATATATATATAATATATATAATTAGAGCGGCTAATATAGGTTCTTATAGTTAATTGAAATAAAACTCCATGTCCTTTTCTATTTGTGCTCTTGTAAGGCCCCTTTCACACTGGGTTTTTTGAAAAAATGCGGCAGATCAGGGCAAAAAACCACATCTGCCGCATTTTCCGCCTAACGGCTGCACTTGCGGCACAGTTGTGGCAAGCCCCATGCATTGTCTATTGGCTTGCGGTAAGTGTGCGGCAGACGCGGCAAGTGCAGTTTCGGAAGTTGCGGCAGATGCGGCTGTGAAAAAAAAACACAGCTGACCGCATTTTTTTTCGCGGCCGCCGCATCTGCCGGATCCGCACTTGCTGCATCTGCCGCACACTTACCGCAAAACCCATAGACAATGCATGGGGCTTGCTGCAATTGTGCCGCAAGTGCAGCCGTTTGGCGGAAGATACGGCAGATGCGTTTTTTTGACTGGATCTGCCGCATTTTTTCAAAAACCCCAGTGGGAAAGCACCCTAAAGCTGCTTTCACATCAGCTTTTTTTTTAAATCACGGCAGATGCGGTGAAAAAAACGCATCTGCCGCGATTACCGCATACCGGTTGCACTTGCGGCACGGTTGTGGCACAGTTGCAGCAAGCCCCATACAATGTATATGCGGCTTGCGGCAGGTGCGGCAAGTGTAGTTTTGGCATTTGCGGCAGGTGCGGTCGCGAAAAAAACTGCGGTCAGCCGCAAGTGCCATAACCGCACTTGCCGCACCTGCCACAAGCCCGCATATACATTGTATGGGGCTTTCCGCAACTGTGCCGCAACCGTGCCGCAAGTGCAGCCGGTATGCGGTAATCGCGGCAAATGCGTTTTTTTTACCGCATCTGCCGCAATTTCAAAAAAACGCTAGTGTGAAAGTACCCTAAGGCCCCTTTCACATCAGCGTTTTTTAAAATCGTGGTAGATGCGGTGAAAAAAACGAATCTGCCGCGATTACCGCATAACGGTTGCACTTGCGGCACAGTTGCAGCAAGCCCCCTACAAAGTATATGCGGGCTTGTGGCAGGTGCGGCAAGTGTGGTTTTGGCCTAAGGGTGCTTTCACACTAGCGTTTTTTTCATATCGCGGCAGATGCGGTGAAAAAACCGCAGCTGCCGCGATTAACGCATAACCGCGACACTTGCGGCACACTTGCGGCAAGCCCCATGCAATGTCTATGGGGCTTGCGGTAAGGGTGCGGCAGGTGCGGCAAGTGCGGTTTCGGCACTTGTGGCAGGTGCGGCCGCAAAAAAAGCTGCTGCTGACTGCGGGTTTTTTTGCGGCCGCACCTGCGGCAAGTGCCGAAACCGCACTTGCCGCACCCTTACCGCAAGCCCCATAGACATTGCATGGGGCTTGCCGCAAGTGTGCCGCAAGTGTCGCGGTTATGCGTTAATCGGTTTTTTCACCGCATCCTAAGATGGTTTTGCAAATTAATTATGCTCAAAGTATTGGTATCTGGTGAAATTTAATACCTCTGAAATATTTATAGCTGAAACTTTAATTATTAGTTAAACATGTACAATAATAGGATATTTAGGGTTGTTATTCTTTTATTTTTATAATGTTTTAGTGGTCTCTTAATAAGTACAAATATACATTTTTTTTTATATTTAATGATACATTTGCCACAGCTAATAATGTACTCATTTTTTCATTGCCGGGGTTCTATTGTCTATCTTTTGTTTTATTTCTCTGTATCTTACCGTATTTAGATGTTGCTCCATGATTTGATGTTTTGCACAAAACTTTTTACTAGTTTTCCAGCCTTCCTGTGTATTGTTTATACAAATTTCATACAAATGAACTAATTCACCCCTACAATTCTTTTTATACTTAGAAGAAATTCCAAATGAATATTAAACTGTAGTTAAAATAAATAGCATTTGCACCGGCAATATAATAAATTACAGCAAAAATCCATATTTCTGTGTGATCACCTACCAGCATGCTCTATATCTTTGTAGTTATTATGTGTCAATTGGTGAAATTCTTGTTCCTCAGACACCACAATCTATTATGCAGTCTCTTCCTTTTGAAGGTCATCAGTTCTTTTTAATCAAATTTCATGCTTTAGTGCATTTTTCTTATGGCCTATTTTGTTAATTGATGATTATTTCAATTTAAATCTATCTTGCTTTTAATTTCTTCTTAAGGCTATAATTTTCTTTAAAAGGTTTTGGAATTGTTCTGGGCTAAAATTAGACCCGAATTTTGTGTAGTTGATGACTTATTAAAGAATGGTGGAGAATGTAATAGAAAATGTTTACTGGTATATAAATGTTGATTTGCGCCAATGTCATGTCTCCTTTGTTTACCTTCCAATCACAATTACTTTAAATACTCTTAATGCATGGTTCATATGATTTTTTTTATTGCCTCAAAGATAACTTGTTGCATTTTATTATTTTAATTAATCATTTAATAATTTTTTATATATATAAATAAAAAAATAAACTATTGTGTAAATCAGACTTTTGATTTAGCTCTTTGAAAGTTTTAATTCTTCCTTTTCCTTTTCTTTCTGTTTATGTTGGTTACATAGCCCCAACATAGTTCACATAGTTTACCATGGTTGTCGTCACTCACCATACCCACTCACAATCGAAATTCCTATTGGTAATGTAAATCTTTGGGCAAAAAGAATCGAAGGAAACACAGAGAGATTTATCCAAACTACATGTTTCCTTGGATATATTTCAACCCAGGAGTGGATATGAGTGAAACTGTAAAGTTCAGTGTTCGTACCAGACACCTAGTGTCTGGTGCCGAAGTCCGAATGTGAACTTCAAACTATACGTCTTGTGAGGTAGCGCACCCTGGGGGACACGCTTGGCAGCACCGAACCACGTACAAAATAGTCTGTTCTAGTTAATAAGTCCAGCTGGTTTATTGAAAGACAGCATAAACCGCATGGTGCAAATTATACATGCGCCGACCTTTGGCATTATAAAGAATAAAGTCCAGATATCAGGAACCAGGATCTGCTATGAACTTCCCAGCCTCAGAGCACACTGCAGCCACATGTGCTCAGCAGCAGGCTTTTCCAGCTCTAGGACATGAGCTGTACTCACAGACTGAATGGCCCTGTGCTGACCTCACAGCTGGGTTTCAGTGCTTTCAATCAGCACACACTTAGACCTGGAAGTTAACTCCTTGTGTAACATTCATGTCTAACAGGCTCATGTAAGTCAGGCCAGCCACATGCCATAGTGCCGGCATGCCTCACAGTCTGTATTACTGTACGGATTCAGCACCCAAATAAAGCTTGTTGAAAGACTATCTAATATATAAAAGCCGAAGGCCACTTCCGGAATACCCGAAGGGTACTTCCGTGATGGTCTCCGGATCCATGGTGGTGACGTCACCACTGCGCGGTCCCCCGGCTACAGGGAGCGGCGGAGGAACGTTCCGCTCTCGGAAGTTCCGTCCGCCCTCCAGCCTCTCCCCTCCACCCACTACCGTACCTAGCGGGAAGCAGGGGGGCCGAGCGCCCCGTGCCCCAAGGCATGAGAGGCCCATTGCCCCCACCCCATGGGGGGCCCCGTGCTGCCAGCCGCCCGCCGCGCACCCGAAGAGGAGGGAGGACGGGACTTCCTGTCCTGCACCTCTGCCCGCCCCTCCTCTCCTCCTACACCAGACGCACGCCGGCCGCGGTAAGTCTGCACCCCCCCACCCAGCTACGCCTCTGCCCTCCAGCCTCTCCAGCCTCCCCTGCCCTCCAGCCTCCCCTGCCCTCCAGCCTCCCCTGCCCTCCAGCGTCTCCAGCCTCCCCTGCCCTCCAGCCTCCCCTGCCCTCCAGCCTCTCCAGCCTCCCCTGCCCTCCAGCCTCTCCAGACTCCCCTGCCCTCCAGCCTCTCCAATCTCCCCTGACTCCCCAGCCTCTCCAGCCTCCCCTGCCTCCCCAGCCTCTCCAGTCTCCCCTGCCTCCCCTGCCTCCCCAGCCTCTCCAGCCTCCCCTGCCTCCCCAGCCTCTCCAGCCTCCCCTGCCCTCCAGCCTCCCCTGCCCTCCAGCCTCTCCAGCCTCCCCTGCCCTCCAGCTTCTCCAGCCTCCCCAGCCTCTCCAGCCTCTCCAGCCTCCCCAGCCTCTCCAGCCTCCCCTGCCTCCCCAGCCTCTCCAGTCTCCCCTGCCTCCCATGCCTCCCCTGCCTCCCCAGCCTCTCCAGCCTCTCCAGCCTCTCCAGCCTCCCCTGCCTCCCCAGCCTCTCCAGTCTCCCCTGCCTCCCCAGCCTCCCCTGCCTCCCCAGCCTCTCCAGCCTCCTCTGCCCTCCAGCCTCTCCAGTCTCCCCTGCCCTCCAGCCCCTCCAGCCTCCCCTGCCCTCCAGCCCCTCCAGCCTCCCCTGCCCTCCAGCCTCTCCCCTCCAGCCTCCGCTCTCCCCTCCAGCCTCCGCTCTCCCCTCCAGCCTCTGCTCTCCCCTCCAGCCTCTGCTCTCCCCTCCAGCCTCCGCTCTCCCCTCCAGCCTCCGCTCTCCCCTCCAGCCTCTGCTCTTCCCTCCAGCCTCTCCCCTCCAGCCTCCGCTCTCCCCTCCCGCCTCCGCTCTCCCCTCCTGCCTCTGCTCTCCCCTCCCGCCTCTGCTCTCCCCTCCCGCCTCTCCCCTACAGCCTCTGCTCTCCCCTCCAGCCTCTGCTCTCCCCTCCCGCCTCTGCTCTCCCCTCCCGCCTCTCCCCTTCAGCCTCTGCTCTCCCCTCCAGCCTCTGCTCTCCCCTCCAGCCTCTGCTCTCCTCTCCCCTCCAGCCTCTGCTCTCCCCTCCCCTCCACCCTCTGCTCTCCCCTCCAGCCTCCGCTCTCCCCTCCAGCCTCTGCTCTCCCCTCCAGCCTCTGCTCTCCCCTCCTGCCTCTGCTCTCCCCTCCCGCCTCTGCTCTCCCCTCCCGCCTCTGCTCTCCCCTCCCGCCTCCGCTCTCCCCTCCAGCCTCTCCCCTCCAGCCTCCGCTCTCCCCTACACCCTCTCCTCTCCCGCCTCCGCTCTCCCCTCCCGCCTCTCCCCTCCCGCCTCCGCTCTCCCCTCCAGCCTCCGCTCTCCCCTCAGGCCTCTGCTCTCCCCTCCAGCCTCTGCTCTCCCCTCCAGCCTCCGCTCTCCCCTCCAGCCTCTATCCTCCAGCCTCCGCTCTCCCCTCCAGCCTCTGCTCTCCCCACCAGCCTCTCCCCTCCAGCCTCCGCTCTCCCCTCCAGCCTCCGCTCTCCCCTCCAGCCTCTGCTCTCCCCTCCAGCCTCTGCTCTCCCCTCCTGCCTCTGCTCTCCCCTCCCGCCTCTGCTCTCCCCTCCCGCCTCTGCTCTCCCCTCCAGCCTCTCCCCTCCAGCCTCCGCTCTCCACTACACCCTCTCCCCTCCCGCCTCCGCTCTCCCCTCCTGCCTCCGCTCTCCCCTCCTGCCTCTCCCCTCCCGCCTCCGCTCTCCCCTCCAGCCTCCGCTCTCCCCTCCAGCCTCTGCTTTCCCCTCCAGCCTCTGCTCTCCCCTCCAGCCTCCGCTCTCCCCTCCAGCCTCCGCTCTCACCTCCAGCCTCTCCCCTCCAGCCTCCGCTCTCCCCTCCAGCCTCTGCTCTCCCCTCCAGCCTCTGCTCTCCCCTCCAGTCTCTGCTCTCCCCTCCAGCCTCCGCTCTCCCCTCCAGCCTCCACCCTCCAGCCTCCGCGCTCCCCTCCAGTCACCGCTCTCACCTCCAGCCTCTCCCCTCCCACCTCCGCTCTCCCCTCCAGCCTCCGCTCTCCCCTCCAGCCTTCGCTCTCCCCTCCAGCCTCCGCTCTCCTCTCCAGCCTCCGCTCTCCCCTTCAGCCTCCGCCCTCCAGCCTCCGCTCTCCCCTCCAACCACCGCTCTCCCCTCCAGCCTCTCCCCTCCTGCCTCCGCTCTCCCTTCCAGCCTCCGCTCTCCCCTCCAGCCTCTCCCCTCCTGCCTCCGCTCTCCCCTCCAGCCTCCGCTCTCCCCTCCAGCCTCTCCCCTCCTGCCTCCGCTCTCCCCTCCAGCCTCTGCTCTGCCCTCCAGCCTCCGCCCTCCAGCCTCCACTCTCCCCTCCAGCCACCGCTCTTTCCTCCAGCTTCCGCTCTCCCCTCCAGCCTCTGCCCTCCAGCCTCCACTCTCCCCTCCAGCCCCTCCCCTCCCGCCTCCACTCTCCCCTCCAGTCTCTCCCCTCCAGCCTCTGCTCTCCCCTCCAGCCTCTCCCCTCCAGCCTCTGCTCTCCCCTCCAGCTTCCGCCCTCCAGCCTCCGCTCTCCCCTCCAGCCTCCCGCCCCCCCCTCTGCCCTCCACCCTTCCCTCTGCCCTCTGCCCTCCCCTCTGCCCTCTGCCCTCCAGCCTCCCCTGTCCTCTGCCCTCCAGCCTCCCCTGTCCTCTGCCCTCCAGCCTCCCCTGTCCTCTGCCCTCCAGCCTCCCCTGTCCTCTGCCCTCCTCACCCTTCCAGCCTCCCCTCTCCTCACCCCTCCAGCCTCCCCTGTCCTCACCTCTCCTCACCCCTCCAGCCTCCCCTGTCCTCTCCTCACCCCTCCAGCCTTCGCTCTCCTCACCCCTACTCACCCCTCCAGCCTCCGCTTTCCTCACCCCTCCATATGCAATGTACAGTATGTGTATATATGTGTGTATGTAGTCACTTCCCTCACTTTGTCCGCACTTCCCTCACTTTGTCCGCACACACACTCCGCTATACTTACCACCGGCCCTGCATCAGCCGCCTAGATCCTCAGTCGACAATTCGCCACCCCCGAACTACTGGATCCAATATAGCGTCCAAGAAGTCTCCCCAAACTTCCCGAACGCCATATTGGATCCAGTCGTCCGTGGGCGGCGACATGTCAACTCAGGATCCAGCCGGCGGGGAAGATGCAGGGTCGCTGCTAACTATAGCGCAGTGTGTGTATGTGTGTGTGTGTATGTATGTATGTGTGTGCTGACCACTCTGCCCACGGCGCTGCACTGACCACTCTGCCCACGGCGCTGCGCTGACCACTCTGCCCACGGCGCTGCCCTGACCACTCTGCCCACGCCACTGTGCTGACCAATCTCACCGCACTCACTGCTAACCACTGAGCCACCGCACTCACTGCTAACCACTGAGCCACAGCACTCACTGCTAACCACTGAGCCACCGCACTCACTGCTAACCACTGAGCCACCGCACTCACTGCTAACCACTGAGCCACCGCACTCACTGCTAACCACTGAGCCACAGCACTCACTGCTAACCACTGAGCCACCGCACTCACTGCTAACCACTGAGCCACCGTACTCACTGCTAACCACTGAGCCACCGTATACTCTGCTACCCACTGAGCCACCTGTATTCACACAATTCATTTCACTGCACTCCTCTAACTATTAGTAAATAAACTATATATGGATTCTAGAATACCCGATTCTTTAGAATCGGGCCGCCATCTAGTCTTATATATTTCCCGAAAGCTAAGAAAGTAGGGCTAGAATGTTGAAAAGGGAATAAAATAGGGACAATTATACATACCTTAATTCTACGGTCAATAAAGCGGTAGTCCTCTCATTAAACCTTATAAATTTTCACTGCTTCCCCTGCCCAGCCTGTGTAAGAGCGTCTCACCCTCTGTGCTGGTGTCTGTGGTTGTAGTCTTCCTGCTCTCACAAATGCTATGTGTGGTGTAAAACAAATATAATAATAAAAAATGATGTGGAGCCTCTCCTATTTGATAACCAGTTGATGGGGCTGATAACAGACTGGCAATGGACCAATATCCATGGCTCTTCCCACTCTGATAATATCAGCTCACTGCTGTCAGCTTTATTTGTTCTGGTTATCAAAATGGAAGCGACCACACATCTTAAATATGAGGGTTGAATGAAATGTAATGCCTTCACCTTTGTAATTTGGGTTTCGATCGGACTATTTTAATAAATCAAACACAGAAATAATTTTTATAATGCTTTTTAATTGCCAATATTCACTTTTTCACATAACCACCAATCCAATTTTATCCCATTGAGCCTTTATAGATAAGAAAGTTTGTGGTCCAGACAGAGCGCTTAGCAAAGGAAAGACTAAGGGAAAGTATTTAAGTGATTGATCACTACATTTTTTATTGAAACAACATATTACTACGCGTTTTGACGACGAACTGCAGTGTTCCTCAAGTAAATTTCTGAAGGACCTGAAGGACCTGCGGTGACGTCAAGAGTGACGCGGCGGTCTCTTGACAGAAATTAGCCACTCACAAGACCTTTCACTGGGTGAGTGAAGGACCTACAGTGAAGTCAGGAGTGACGTGGCGGTCACATGACAGTAACCAAGCACTCATGGCTTCTGAACCAGGAAACAGAACGGTGAGAGGACCTGGAGAGTCACAATACAGCTGCGCTTCACACCGACATTGTGCAGGGGTGCACAACACCAAAAGGTGAGCAGGTAAGCTCCTCACCACCCCTCACTTCACCCCACTAGACTACCAGGTGTTATTCATGTGCGTTCTCCTATTTCTTTCTCTCCATTCCATTGAGTCTTGACTGACTATAGGATACCACATGAACTATTTTCTCCAACCTTCTCTGTTTTTCACAGCATCTTTAAAGGGCCCCTCACACGGTGCCACCTCGCCGGAGATGTTGGTGGCGACTGGCGGGAGCACGCAAGCTTGATAAAGACCACGTGTGATTGGTCGAAACGTTGCTGCACGACCATGGAATAAAGAAGTTTATTTTTCATCACTACCCATGCCTGTGGCGCTGTCCTTCCTGCTGGTATGTGACATTATCTGGATAAGGTTTCTCTAGACTGGACGTGCGTCCGGGGACAGGCTGGAAAGGATATATATAGAGCCCGTGAGTTCACCTGGTGCGGTGACCATTTTTGCCTATTAGGAAACAAATACCATGTCAAGGGCATAGGGAGCAGGTGTGGAATATATCATACAGATAAAATATCTATAATAATACAAGAGATATAGGCCCGGGTAGTTGTCGACTAGAGGAGTGGTGGGTGGAAGGACAAACCCAAAGGTATCAACAATAATTATTAGTAGTATACAGCCATATACGGTGCTAAAAGATATAAACAGAGTTTAAATCATATATCATATGGACATTTATAAACCTTAATAATAGCCTGTTACCGTTTCAAAACCACCTATTTAGATATATATCTCAATGACTAATGTGGTGTATATTTAACCACTCTGGTCAAATAAAGTGATTGTGGCCCGGGAAGCTCAAGTTTAGGCCCATAAATATGGTCTCTGGTAAAAAAAAACTAAACAGGGTAACCATCAGAGTTCCAAATGAGATTTCCCTATATGGAAAACATAAAGTGCACAGTATAATGCTGCCAAGTCGGGGTGCGTACGTCATACAGTCACCAGTCATTGAGATATACAGTATGTCTAAATAGGTGGTTTTGAGACGTCTGCAGAGCTGCACACTTGTTCCCTGCCACAGGAGAAGCTGCAGGAAAAGAGCAACTAGAGCGTCCCGATAACCCACAATCCCTACACCTGCCCTGGGGCCAAAACTCTAGCAACGCCCAACAAGAAAGAGGAACTTTAAATAGGAGATGCCCCACAGCAATAGGCTAGGGACCCCAATTCAAGGTGCACACACCATCACTATAAAAGCAGGGAAGGTGTGGCCGTGCATACCCTAGGCTCAAACAGGAACCCAGCATACACAACACAGGAATTGAGGCTCAGGGCACCTGGCAACAGCCACAAGTCTGACAGATGTGGAAACTCATGCAACAGAGGACCTTGGAATCCGTGGATGGCTCCACAGCAGAGCAGCCAGGGACCGCACGTGTTGATAGTCACGCAGCTCAGCAGAGAACCTCACAACACATGGATGGCTATGCAGGGGAACAGCCAGGGACTACAGATGTGGATAGTAATGTAACAGAGGACCTAACACATGGACAACAACGGTAACTTAGCTGGAAAGGGGGAAGATGCCCAATGTAAGAGCACAATCTTGCACATTAACACCAGGAAAACAAGGACAAACAGACCGGCAATATAACACATTACTCCTTCCCTGGAGGGATATCTGGCTAGTTCCGTGTTTGAGACTCCAAAACAAAGATCCACGGACTCTATTTACATATTGGTATTACAACATGGCACACATGTTCCGTATGAAGGCCCATTTATTTGTCATGAAATAATGTTGTTCTGCAGAGTGACTCAGCTTTGCATGCTGCCGCTGAAACTTCTCTATCGCTGGTTCCTACTCACACAGTCTCTCCAGCATATGCAAAGAGTTCCACCTTGTGCTTTGCATATGAGGCAGTAAGCAGGAAAGCAGAATTTATGCTACAGCACAGATGAGCAACAGTGGAGTCAGAACACTAAAAGTGCAGACAGCCCGCACCTTCTGCAACAGCTCTGACACCTCAGGGTAATTTTTCAAGAAGCCCTGCACCACCATATTCAGCCAGGGGCGGAACTACACTGGTGCGGCTGGTGCAGCGCACCAGGGCCCGACCGGTTAGGGGGCCCCTTCAAGCCTGGAGGGGGGCCCCCAGCCGACCCTGCAAGCCGCCGCCAGAGGAGAGGAGGGTCAGGCAAGGGAAGCAGAGAGCTTCCTGCTTCCCCTGCCTGATCCCGCCCCTCCTCTCCTCTGCTCCTCCGGCCCCTAGCAGACATCCGGCACGGCTCTCAGGTAGGAGAGCATCGCGCCTGTGGCTCCCAGCGGCTCCCAGCGGCTCCCAGCGGCTCCTAGCAGCTCCCAGCGGCACCCCCCCCCCTTTCCGGGCCGAGCCGACAGCCAGCAGCACCCCTCCCCCCGGGCCGCGCCGACGGCCAGTAGCCCCGCCCCCCGGTCCTCTCCTGCACCAGGGCCCCCGGGGGTGACGGTCCGCCCCTGTATTCAGCACATATGCCAGGCAGGGGATGAATGTCAAACCAGTTTGACACAGAACTGATACGAGATTTTGCCTATTATCGCACACCACGAGGCCAAACTTGAAGTTCGCTGGCAACAATTACTCATCTGTCTGTTGTTTGATCTCTGTCTACAGCTCCTGTGAGTGATTTGTCTGACAGATATGTTTCAAAGCAGCCTGCTGTCATTTCCCCTGGCTGTGCTGAGTCTGGTGGTGAGATTTTACTTTGATTGGATGAGAAGGCAGTGGCGGAAGAAGAAGAGGAGGAGGA
This sequence comes from Allobates femoralis, assembly GCA_033576535.1. Lineage (NCBI taxonomy): Eukaryota > Metazoa > Chordata > Amphibia > Anura > Aromobatidae > Allobates > Allobates femoralis. The sequence continues at coordinate 492,839,469 of JARQOC010000002.1, forward strand.
GGAAGCAACATAGACAGTGAAATGTCCAAAAATCTTGGTGATGGTAGGGCATTTGCTAAAACGCCTTCCACTTCTGGCCCAGCTGCCACTACATTTTCCCATTGGGTAGTTAGGGAGAAATAACATATCTGCCTGTGCTTACTGGTCCACATATCAGTCGTTATGTGGACCTTGCCACTTATTGCATTGCACAGTGTACACTTGATTTTATTGGCAACTTGTTTGTGCAGCATAGGGTAAAGTAGAGATGGCTTGGAACCACATACTGTGAGACAGCCACCACTTCAACATTGTTAAAAGAGTCATTCTTCACCAGTAGAGATGAGCGGTGTTTGAATCGAATTGTTCACCAATCTCAAATCAGAGCTGTTTTTGGCGATGTTCGAGTCGTTTGTTGAATTAGAATAATCTGCTCCAAATTCGGCAGTTCGAGGTCATGTTCGATTTCAGTTACGCAAGGTATATACATACATTGCGGAACTGAAATGAAGTAAAATCAAGGGTTAAAAATAAAAAAAATTGATACTCACCTCTCTAATCCATCCAGCGATGCTTCCAGCACTGTCTACCTGTCGGAGATGTGATCACGGCAGCGTTTGCCGGTGAAATGACGAGTTCTCGCGATAACTCGTCATGTGACCGGAAACCGCTGCCGAGATTATGACGTCACTGCAGGTCCTACAGGCCCTCACTGGTAGTGAATAGTAGTATACTATTATATTAGTATATTATTATATTACTATTACTATTAGTATACTAGTGAATACTAATCACGGCAGCTGTTTCCGGTCACATGATGAGTTATCGCGATAATTCGTCATGTAACAGCAGGTCCTCCCTACTATTTACTACTAGTGAGGACCTGTAGGACCTGCGGTGACGTCATAATCTCGGCAGCGGTTCCGGTCACATGAAGAGTTATTGCAAGAACTCGTCATTTCACCGGGAAACGCAGCCGGGATCACATCTACGACAGGTAGGCTGTGCTGGAAGCGTCGCTGGATGGATTAGAGAGGTGAGTATCGATTTTTTTATTTTTAACCCTTGATTTTACTTTATTTCAGTTCCACAAAGTATGTATATACATTGCGGAACTAAAATTGACCACCACACTAGTGTTTTAGTTTGTTCGAGGGTGTTCGATAAACATTCGACGAACACCACCGTCCATTCGACAAATCGAATCGAACTAGAACACTAGGGTGGTGGCTTAACACTATTCACAAGCTGTAATGACAGCATTTCATAGGCCAGGAATATGGAAATCTTGCCATTCAAGACCAAGGTTTGTGTGGTAGGTAGAGGGGTACTTACTCTTTCTCTCCAGTGTTTGGGGGAAGGACAGCTGAACATATCCATAAGACTGTGTGGAGATTCTTGTTGACCCTGCTGGTTGTGGCACTATCACATTATCTCTTTGAGTGAAGCCAGGTGTACCTGTTGCTCAAGAGGTGGAGGATGAGGTCAAGACCGCAGTAGATAAGGGAGCAGTAGGAGCCTCAGATATTTCTTGGTTTTTAAGATGTGTACTCCACTTTTTTTGGTTTTGTGAGGTAGCGCATGCCCAGTGCATGCGTAGGACTCGCTTGCAGCGTAATTGACACAAACGCATGCTTAAAAGCATAACATGTCCACCCGTTTATTTTTCACCCCAAATATAATATAAACCAGGTAGCATATATAACACATGGGACATTGTACATAAGCCCTTTAGTTTGCATATCACAAAATACAGTTCTACAGACTTTACATCATACTATTTACTGTTATATATGCTATCAATGGGCCCTGTGGGTCCCAATGGCGGCTATGCCCGCCCGACACTAATACATTATCAATGGGTCCTATACAGACCATCCAGTTGGACCCAATGGCAGCTATGCCCACCTGGCACTATTTACATTATCAACGGGTCCTACACAGACTATCCAGTCGGAGCCAATGGTGGTTATTCCCACCGGCACTTTTTACATTATCAACGGGTCCTATACAGACTATCCAGTCAGACCCAATGGCGGCTGTGCCTGCCCGGCACTATTTATGTATCATGCTTACAGTCGCCTCCCGTAGGGCTTTCACAGAGATACAATCCATACAAACAGACCATCCTGATACATCCATGGTCTCCATAAACACACAGTCCATCATACTACATCCACGGACTGCAGCCTTTTACAGGCACAGCCCAGGTTTAGCAAACCTGAGCTACCGCTTAAACCAGGCATCCCCAAGGTCTCCCCACCACATGTTTCCAGGTTGTCAGCCGCCACAAAACCTCCATACCACGTCCGAGTTGAGCACCCTCCAGGTTCGGCCAAGGTTTCCCAACTCCAGAAGCCATATTAACCCTTGTGTCTGGCCACAGGCAAACACACTCATGTCAGAGGGACAGGTGCCTCCCGCATGGAGAAGGGCAAGCTTCCCTCTGCATCCCAAAGGGACGGGATTCCTCTGGCTCACATCCACACATTGTGAATCTCTCAACTGAATGACCCCTGCTCACACTGGCCAGGCAGGTCATATGCTGCCTGCCACACCCACACCTGGAACCCAGTGAGCAATCAGCACGAGGCTCAGCCACAGACCTAGCTGCAGCTAACCCCTTGTGTACCACTGCAGAGCTAACTCACACTTAACCCTGTGTGTACTAATAGGTTCAGCAATCGCCCAGATTGCATCAGGCCATGTGAGTCATACCGGCCACGTGCTGTAGCGCCGACATGCCTCAAAGTGTGCATTCAGATACCTCATCATGCAAGTGGTGCTCAGGTTAAGAACATGTATGCCTTGCTTTTGGCTCTGATGAGACATTGTTCAAATCCCCCGTGTCTTGTCGCCATCATATTGGCTGAAGAAATGCAATGCCACAGAGGTTCCTTGAGCCGACTTTTTTGTGATCAGTCTGTCAGCACAGTGGGCAGATAGAGCCAACGTGCTGGCTAGGGACCGGCCATTGTGTTTTGCTGTGCAGTTGGGGTATCATGACTACCATCTCTCCTTTCATACTGGGCACATAACTTTTGGATGGCCTTTACTTCATGGGTGGTTTAGGACCTCATCATCTTCCACCCACACCCCACCCCTGCCCTTCTTATTGGTCTGCACACTGCAGAAAGCCACAGCAGTTGGCAACTATATTACATCATCATCAGAGATGTACTGTAATGGTTCGTTGACCATGTGCACTATTCCTCCCACGTCCTCATCCTCAAACTGAACAAGTGGTTAGTCAACAGTGCAATCAATCTCTGCCACTTTTGGGCAAGGCCAGGTAGAAGGCCCATGGAACCCCAGCCAGTTGAGTCATTAAGAAACATAAATGACTGCTGCATGAATTGGGGCTCAGATTACTTACCTGATTTGCTAGGGGTTGATGTGTAGAAATATGCCCATGGTGCAAACTCTTTACTTTTTAGCAGAGAGCCATGTGAAAGACACAGTGTAGGAACTGGAGGTACTCTTAGTCATCAAATCTAAAAGTACCTCTACTTGTGCTGGCTTTACCATTTGTCTATTTGTACTCAGGCCTAATATGTTATGCAGAATGTCTTGTTGCCTTTGTGTACCAGAGGAATATGTTTCAATTCAGCACGTAGTAGGCACAGATTGATCATTTCCTGTATATGCAGCAGCTCCACTACCACCAGCAGCACCAAAGAATGTAGAGAGCATGTTCCCCACGTAATGCTCTCTTCATACTTTGCATCCACAAAAAATGGACAGGCCTGTATGCTTAGAGAGTACCCATCAGATTATTACACAGACTGTATGCAGAGTGGTTTCACAAACCATTTTTAAGAGGACCCTCACAAATCCTTTTTAAGAGCAACCCAACAAAGGCTGTGGTCACACATAGAAATCCGTTTTTGGAAGTGATTTTCATCACCAATCCGTTTTTTTCTGGGTGCTTTTTGAGCCTCCTGCACTCCTGAACGTTTTTGGAATTTTCATTAAAAAAACGCATGCGCGAACGCATGCGCAAACGCGAGTGCGCGTTTGCATGCGTTCGCGCATGCGTTTCCCATAGGGCCCCATGTTAAAAAAAACGCATGAAAACGCATGCGTTTTTTAACTGATGCCAAAAACGTTGCATGCAACGTTTTTGACTCAAAAACAGACAGGGCAATGTTTGGAGCTCCATAGAAAAACGGACAGGGTGTTTATTACACCCAATCCGTTTTTCTGTCAGTTTTTGGACTTAGAAAAAAAAAATGAGAAAACTGAAGCCAAAAACGGACTGAGGGCTTATGTGGAACCCCAGCCAAAGCCTGGTGCAGAGTGGTCAAACAATTGCTATTTTAGGAGTAATACCAAAGAGGCTGGTGCAGATTTGTCACACAAACCCAATTTTAAGAGGACCTCCACAAACTCTTTCTTAAAAGTAAAACCACAGGGCCGAGTGACCACACAAAGCCTTTTTTAGGAAGACCCCAAGAAGCCCTTTTTTAAGAGTAAACTCCACAGAGCTTGGTGTAGAATGGCCACCTGGAGCTTTTTTGAAGAGGATCTCCGCAAACCTTTTTTAAAGAGTAACCCCACAAACCCTTTTTAAGACTAGCCCACAGAATCTGGTGCAGAGTGGCCATATAATGCCTTTTTGGGGGGAAACCCACAAGCCCTTTTTAAGGGAGACCCTTACAAACCTATTTTAAGATGACTCCCAAAGCCTTTTTCTTCAGTGTGATGCAGAATGCATTGCCAGACCTGATGACCCTGCAGCAGGGTCACTATGCACTCATCCCTCTAGTCACTCCGCAGCATCTTTCCCGATCTCTACTTTTGATTCTTCCTGCCAAAGCCTGAACACACCACACAGGTCTCTTTGGAACATGCTTAGGGCAAAAGGGCGTGCACTTCCCACCTCTTAAAGGGGCAGAGAACGCACTCTGCATGTATCTCCAGTCAATGGTTGAGGGACACTAAGTAATTAAGGAACCCTCCTCATAAGGAAGGTGCCTAAGCAACGTGACCCTACTCCTTGAGACATGCTTGCTAGTTATCAGGTTGTGTTCCCTTTATTCTGTTTTTCACTGTGCCACCTAACCCGAACCTATGTTCCAGAGCCTGTTGTACTTGCCAGTACCTACCAGTACCTACTGTACCTACTGTACCTGCCAGAACCTGCTGTTCCTGCCACAACTTGCCGTACCTGCCATACCTACCAGTGTCTGCCGTACCTCCCTGTACCTACTGTACCTGCCTGAACCTGCCATACCTGTTGGTACTAATCTACCTGTCTGTTCTAGCCACAATGCCTGTACTTATTTTCATGCTGAACTCCAAACCCCTGGGGAAAGCTTCTCCAAAGCCGTGAGTTCCATTGGAGTGGTACCTGGCAGCCACCTCCCAGCACAAGCCTAAACACACCTTGAGTGGCTCTAGTGATCACGAGGTAGTCGTTTAGCTATGCCCCTCCATGATGAGCCCGTTTTCATTGTGCAATGGGTCTACACCCACCAGCATGACACAGGAGCTATTCTTCTCTTTCTGATCCCCCTTCTCCTCAGGGAAGGTACATCACACAGTGTGCTCCCTGGTATTTGCAACTGCCAACCTCCTCATTATTCTCTGTAGTCAAAGAACTGGAGGTATGGATTTTATTCCTGAAAGAAAAAAAAATAGTTCATAACAATGAAATTAGAAAAATGCTAAAATACTTCTTCCACAATACTGTGTAATGACTAATCAAATACTTTGGAATTATGATACAAATTTGGTTTACTTATTGTTTTGCTTAGTACGTTAAATTTAGTGTAATAAAAAGAATATTCTTGCACAATATTTAAATATTTACATAAAAAAACAAGATTATAACTTGATAACTTTTTTCATTTCAGAAATTGGATCTTTTTTGTGTACACATAACTCTTTCATATAATGTTTCATTTAAATGGCTGAATATAATATACTGCATTTAGAGATTCACTATCTCAACAGGTTATTCAAATAAAATTGTTATTAAAATCAATAATTTCTAGAGGAGTAAAGAAATTACTGGGCAGATCAATAGAAATGAGCTTGCCTGCATTGTGCAGGCATCTTTTGTTTTCCACATATTCGCTACTAGAAAGTAAAATACCCTTTTCTATGTTGCAGCTGGATGACACATGTTGCTTACCTAAAAGAGAAAACAACAAGAGAGAGAGAGAGAGAGAGAGAGAGAGAGAAGAGCAGAGAAATCCAGGCAGCACACAAATTAAATGCAAAAACAGACAGTCTTTAATGAGCCCAAGCAGTGGCACAACGTTTCGGTGCCACAGGCACCTTTTTAACTTTGTTCCATTTTGCTTCCTGCCACTATGTGTTGGACTGTTTCTGAGGTTTCCTTACATAATTTGCAGCTTGGGTCTTGTCTTGTGTGGTAGATCCCTGCTTCTATGAATCTGGTACTTAGCGCCTGCTCTTGTGCCGCTATGATTAGTGCCTCTGTGCTATCTTGTCAAGCTTTCTCCAACCATTAGTAGGATTTCTCCATGTCAGCCACTCTACTATCTGTTGATGGTACATCCAATACAGCGGCTTGTCTTGCCATGGCACTTCATGTTCCTTTTCTTCCTTTCAGCTGTTGTTGCTGCCTTAGGCTGTCTCTCAGCGTCTTATCTTTTGTTGCCATATTTCTGATGTATTCCTGGATACTCCTTGTTTCATCCATGATGGTGGTTTGGACGCCTATCATCCTTGACCACCCTCTCTTCTGTTGGTATACAATATTTGGGTGTTAGGCTTGGGATGGAAACCTTCTTGCATTGTAAGAAGCTTCTGGGTCCAGACATCTGCAGCTTCCATTTCTTCTTTTGGCCAGCACAAATATGCAGCAGGTTATAAGATGACTGGCAGGATGTACAGTGAAGGAAACAAGTATTTGATCCCTTGCTGATTTTGTAAGTTTTCTCAATGACAAAGGCATGATCAGTCTATAATTTTAAGGCTAGGTTAATTTTAACAGCGAGAGAAAGAATATCAAAAATAAAATACAGAAAATCACATTGTCTAAATTATATAAATGTATTTGCATTTTCAAAAGATAAAAAACTGTTTGATTCCTCTGGCAAACAAGACTTAATTCTGATACGGTTTTGAGCTGTTAAAAAGCTCAAAACCGGATCTGGAACCGCAGCCCATAGGAGCCCATAATGTAATCCGTTTACCGCATCCGGATTTGCAGCCTGCGTGAAAAATCATGCAGGCTGCAGTTTTTGGAGTTGGTTTGCAATCCGCAGAAGGCTTGCTATAATGGGCTCCTTGGGAGCACATGCGGCTGCCCAAGGCACTTGTGCATGCCTGCGGCAGCCGTATGCTTTGTTCTTCCCTGCTACTGCAGGGATGAACAAAGGGTTAAATGTTAATAATTGATGTGGGCAACATGTCTCTGGGAGGTGCCCACCCTCTCTAGAGACATGCTTTTCCACACAGGTCGGCATGTGAGTGGTTAATATATGGGATTATAGTATTGCCGGCTATTGTCGGCATTTACAACTTTATGAATGAAACCCGGCAGCTCCTCACTGTGGAGGAGATACAGTACGTAATCTATGTACTGTTTGTGCCACTTTCCAGGGTCCTGAAAGCTTTAACATTAGGTCTGTGGGCAACGCACCACCATAGACCTAATGTTAAAGCATTCAGGAGCATGGATAGCGGCAGATATAGTACAACGATTATGTACTGTATCTCCTCCACAGTGAGGAGCTGCCAGGTTTCATTCATAAAATTGTAAATACCGACAATAGCGGTAAGACTATAATTCTACATTTTAACCCCTCACATGCAGACCCGTGTGGACAGCATGTCTCTAGGGAGTGTGGGCAACCCCTAGAGACATGTTGCCCACATCAATTATTAACATTTTAACCCTTTGTTCATCCCTGAGCAGCAGGGATGAACTAAGCATAAGGTAACCGGATTGCTCTGGATTACACATCTGCATGCGGAGATAAAGACACTTTTTTTACAAAAATGTGTCTGAAGGCACTTGCAATTACCACATCCAGATCTGGATGTGGTAACCGCAATTTGCCTTCCTAATGTGACCTTAGCCTTAATACTCGGTGGCAAAACCCTTGTTGGCAAGCACAGTAGTCAGATGTTTTTTGTATTTAATAACGAGGTTTGCGCACATGTCAGGAGGTATTTTGGTCCACTCCTCTATGCAGATCTTCTCTAAATCTTTAAGATTTTGAGGCTGTCACTTGGCAATTTGGATTTTTAGCTCCCTCCATTAGTTTTCTATGGGACTAAAGTCTGGAGACTGGCTAGGTCACTCCATGACCTTAATGTGCTTCTTTTTGAGCCACTCTTTTGTTGCTTTGGCTGTATGTAGTGAGTCATTGTCGTGCTGGAAATCCCAGCTAAGACCCATTTTTAATGTCCTGCAGAGGGAAGGAGATTGTCACTCAGGTTTTTTTGGTACATGGCCCAATCTATTGTCCTATAGATGTGGTGAAGTAGTCCTTGGCTCTTAGCAGAAAAACACCCCTAAAACATAATGTTTCCACCAGCATGCTTGACTGTGAGGACGGTCATCTTTGGGTCGTAGGAAGCATTCCTCTTCCTCAAACACGACGAGTTGAGTTTATGCCAAAGAACTCAATTTTTGTCTCATCTGATCACAGCAGCTTCTCCCAATCACTCTTAGAATCACTAAAGATCATTGGCAAATTTCAGATGGGCCTGCTCATGTGCCTTCTTGAGCAGTGGGACTTTTTGGGCACTGTAGTATTTTAATCCATTACAATGTAATGTGTTATAAATAGATTTCTTGGTGACAGTGGTCCTAGCTGTCTTGAGATCATTAACAAGTTCCCACCATGGGAAACTTAGGTTGATTTCTTACTTTCCTCATGATCCTGGATACCTTACAAGGTGAGATTTTGCATGGAACCCCAGATGGATGTCTATTGACACTCATTTTGTATTTCTTCCATTTTCTTACTATTACACCAACAGTTATCTTCTTCTCACCCAGCGTCTTACTTATGGTTTTGTAGCCCATTCAAGCCTTGTGCAGGTCTAGTATCTACGCCTTGACATCCTTGGAGAGTAGGGATGAGTGTGTACCTTAATACTCGTGCTCGCTATACTCGCAACGAGTAGGTAGCGGTACTCACTACTCGTTGTGAGTATAGCGAGTACAAATACATTCGCAGTGTATCTATACACTGCGAAAGTAGACTAAAAGTGAGTAAAAGTTGTTAAAAAATAATAGACTTACATACTCACCTTCTGACGCCTGCATCAGGACCGGCAGAGAAGCCATCTGATCGCTGGACAAGGACCTTTCACTACCAGCCACTCAGATGGCCGGTAGCGATCTGGCCAATCAGATGGCGCCACATCACAACTACGTCATCGCTAGCGGCCACCTGATTGGCCAGTTTGCAAGGTCCTGATAGTAAATTATTATTTTTTAACAACTTTTAATTACTTTTAGGCTACTTTCGCAGTGTATCTATAGATACACTGCGAAAGTATTAGGACTACTCGCTACTCCCGAGTACACATAAGTACTCGGAGAATAGCGAGTAGCCCGAATACCACTACTATTCGGCGAATACCGAATAGTAGCGTGTATACTCACTCATCCTATTAGAGAGCTCTTTGGTCTTGCCCATGTTGTAGGGGATAGAGTCTGACTAATTAATTGAGTGTGTGGAAAAGATTCTTTTATACAGGTGACAATTTAAGACAGCTGTCTTTAATGCAGGTAATGAGTTTATTAGGAACGTCTAAATGGTCTGTGGGGATACTCTTAATGGTTGGTAGGGGATCAAACACTTATTTCTTCTTCAAAATGCAAATACATTTATATAATTTATGGATCTTTTGTTCCATATGCTGTTTAATGATCCAGTTTAGGATACATCCATCGGGGAGGGTGTGCAGGGAGGGAGCGTGCAAGCAACGGTGACCGTTTCGAGGATGATACCTCTTCTACGGGCTCTCTAGAAGAGGTATCATCCCCGAAACGGTCACCATTGCTTGCACACTCCCTCCTGCACACCCTCCCGATGGATGTATCCTAAACTGGATCATTAAACAGCATATGGAACAAAAGATCCACGAGTGCCGCTTTCATCTGTTACCTCAATCCACATGCTTATATCTATAAGCTGAGCACCGGGATTCCAACCACCATCATCCAGACAAAGGAAAAGACACCAGCAGTACTACAGGTCAGAGCCCTTTCAATCTACTCCATGGTATTTATATAATTTAGACAATGTGGTTTTCTGGATTTTATTTTTGATATTGTATCTCTCACTGTTAAAATTAACCTACCATTAAAATTATAGACTGTTCATGTCTTTCCCAGTGGGCAGAGATAGTTATCCATTCACCACTCACCATTCCATTAGGGAATAGTGTCAGGACCTGGCAGTGGAGGCTCCTTGAAGTGGATGCCAGGCTTATTCCTTAGTGGCTACTAATGAAACTAAGATCTCCGTTTTCATATCTAGCACAGGGCAGTTTCTGCATTATACACTTGCATTATACTCATGATCCATTTTTCTCTAGTGCCACTTATTGATTTACAATTTTCATGAAAATAGTAGTGTCGCGGCAGATAACTATCTCTGTAAGTATATTATTTTCTGCCAGCACCTACGTTTTTGGTGATGCCAGTCTTACACTTATTTCCCAGTGGGCAAACTTACAAAATCAGCAAGGGACCAAATAATTATTTCCTTCACTGTAGTATTTGGATCTGTGAGTGGGTGGCTGGGTATTTACGTTTGCACACAAGTCCTGGGTTGGGGACAGTTGAACACTATGCTGGGACAAAAAATCAGAGATGTTTGCTGATTGTACTTAAGAATGTGCAACAACAGGTGCAGGACTTGAGGCAACTGCGCCTGCACCATGGATGGGGATTGCTAAGCATACAGCACAGGGGAAGAGGCAGAGGTGTCACCTGCAAAAACTGATTTTGGACATAGGTGTTCAGCCCACCTAGACAGGTGCTTTTATGACATATGCCTGATCATGCTGCTGGTGGTTATGCTGGTTCTGGTTAGGCCCCTAATGATCTTCATATGGCACAGGTTGCAAATAACCATTTTGTCATCCATGCTTTCTTAAAATTACCAGATTGAGGAACATCTAACTTTTAGCCCGGGAACTTGCCATATGTGGTTGCTATGTGGAACAGTTGCCTGTCTTCTCTCTCTGTCCACCCCACTGCCTCTTCCTGCATGTTGCAGTGGTGCATACCCCACATCCACTGCAATGCTGTCCTTGCTCTGCATGACAACTTCACAGACTGAGTCAGTGATTTCTTTGTCTATCACCTCGTCTTCCACTTATGCACATTGGTCCTCCTTGAACTTGTTGACTTAACAATATCACCAGTTGGCAAGTACAGTTAGGGCAAGAAATATTTGGACAGTGACACAATTTTTGCGAGTTGGGCTCTGCATGCCACCACATTGGATTTGAAATGAAACCTCTACAACAGAATTCAAGTGCAGATTGTAACGTTTAATTTGAAGGGTTGAACAAAAATATCTGATAGAAAATGTAGGAATTGTACACATTTCTTTACAAACACTCCACATTTTAGGAGGTCAAAAGTAATTGGACAAATAAACATGACCCAAACAAAATATTTTTATTTTCAATATTTTGTTGTGAATCCTTTGGAGGCAATCACTGCCTTAAGTCTGAAATCCATGGACATCACCAAACGCTGGGTTTCCTCCTTCTTAATGCTTTGCCAGGCCTTTACAGCCGCAGCCTTCAGGTCTTAATTGTTTGTGGGTCTTTCCGTCTTAAGTCTAGATTTCAGCAAGTGACATGCATGCTCAATTGGGTTAAGATCTGGTGATTGACTTGGCCATTGCAGAATGTTCCACTTTTTGCACTCATGAACTCCTGGGTAGCTTTGGCTGTATGCTTGGGGTCATTGTCCATCTGTACTATGAAGCGCCGTCCAATCAACTTTGCAGCATTTGGCTGAATCTGGGCTGAAAGTATATCCTGGTACACTTCAGAATTCATCCGGCTACTCTTGTCTGCTGTTATGTCATTAATAAACACAAGTGACCCAGTGCCATTGAAAGCCATGCATGCCCATGCCATCACGTTGCCTCCACCATGTTTTACAGAGGATGTGGTGTGCCTTGGATCATGTGCCGTTCCCTTTCTTCGCCAAACTTTTTTCTTCCCATCATTCTGGTACAGGTTGATCTTTGTCTCATCTGTCCATAGAATACTTTTCCAGAACTGAGCTGGCTTCTTGAGGTGTTTTTCAGCAAATTTAACTCTGGCCTGTCTATTTTTGGAATTGATGAATGGTTTGCATCTAGATGTGAACACTTTGTATTTACTGTCATGGAGTCTTCTCTTTACTGTTGACTTAGAGACAGATACACCTACTTCACTGAGAGTGTTCTGGACTTCAGTTGATGCTGTGAATGGGTTCTTCTTCACCAAATAAAGTATGCGGCGATCATCCACCACTGTTGTCATACGTGGACGCCCAGGCCTTTTAGAGTTCCCAAGCTCACCAGTCAATTCCTTTTTTCTCAGAATGTACCCAACTGTTGATTTTGCTACTCCAAGCATGTCTGCTATCTCTCTGATGGATTTTTTCTTTTTTTTCAGCCTCAGGATGTTTTGCTTCACCTCAATTGAGAGTTCCTTTGACCGCATGTTGTCTGGTCACAGCAACAGCTTCCAAATGCAAAACCACACACCTGGAATCCACCCCTGACCTTTTAACTACTTCATTGATTACAGGTTAACGAGGGAGACGCCTTCAGAGTTAATTGCAGCCCTTAGAGTCCATTGTCCAATTACTTTTGGTCCCTTGAAAAAGAGGAGGCTATGCATTACAGAGCTATGATTCCTAAACCCTTTCTCCGATTTGGATGTGGAAACTCTCATATTGCAGCTGGAAGTGTGCACTTTCAGCCCATATTATATATATAATTGTATTTCTGAACATGTTTTTGTAAACAGCTAAAATAACAAAACTTGTGTCACTGTCCAAATATTTCTGGCCCTAACTGTATGTCTCATAATCATCTACTTCTTGCGACACTAATTGCTGTTCCTCACCATCGTCGTCTTCATACAGTATCTGCTCAAATCTGCTCAATTATTATTAATACACATGATCTCCTTGTATCCCTCTTGAAACATGCAGGACGAGAAACCAGAATCGATAAATGGAAATGTAAAGAGTTCCTTAGAGTGTCAGAGTGGGAGATCACTTGCCTCCTGGACCTTGCCATGGTGGAAGAAAGAAGGATTAGGGTGAGGATTATGTGGTCCACACTCTAGGATAGTGAAACATGACTGTGGAGAAGCCTGAATGCTTCTGGGAATCAAACTGGAAGCATTATTTGCCATCCAACCAGTATGCACTGTTCTGGCTTCACGAGTAGTGTTCTAAGGCCCCTTGCTGTTCTCCTACAGCAGGCACAGTTTCACCAGGTCCTCAGCCTCCGCATACACCATGAGTAGCATGTCCACATCTCCATCTCTTACATGCCTTGGACATTTTGAATTAGGTATATACAGTTGAAACCAGAAGTTTATATACACTATGTAGTGCCCCAGGGTCCGGTAATTACATTAAAAGCTTGGAGGCAAGGCATCCACCAGGTGAAACACACATATAACATATCCCAACCTGGCCCTGTAGGGGGAGCTTTAACAGCTGATGTCAGGTTAGTTGCTGATGTCAGTAGAAGTCCCCTATGAATGCAGGTGCAGGGGGTGGAGCTGGTCAGTTCCTGTCAGGAGAGCTCAGGTGACAGTTGAGCAGAGTGGTGGAAGGACAGTGGAGCCGTATTAGGCCTGTCCTATTGAACTGACAGTGTGTAGAGCCCATAGCGAGGGCCTGAGGAGGAGAGAAAGAAGGTCTGGGAGTGGTAACAATGCCAGTACACCCAGAATTAAGCACAGTATGGTCACCAGAGACTGAGGTAATCAGGGATTATATACTCAGCGACCAAATCTGGAGAGCGGATAGTCATATACCCCCGTTCACTACAGAACCAAGAAGACACAGCTGCACAACAGAGCCCAGGAGAGCTAAGTAAAGACACAGCCAGAAGAAGGGTTCACGCTGCCAGTCACATGGCTAGTACAAAGTAGAGAGGGCCACAGGACCGCTTTATGCAGCCAGGGCCCACCGGACATGACATAAGAGGAAAGCCTCAGGACTTGCCTGGCATGGAAAGTCGAAAATTTCCTCCAAGCTTGGACCCTGTGAACTTCAGCAAACAGTACACGGTACTACCTAAATTTCGTCATCAAAGGTAAAAGAAAGACTATTACTCTTTTGTCCTATATCATTCTATGAGCTAAGTCCTGCATCCCCATCGTTACCTCACAACAACTTCACCTAACCAAAAACTATTATCATCGGCCCAGGGGTTAAAGCAGCCCTGCCTGTGGAGGGCTTATCACCTTGCTGCATCCCATCATCATCCCTTGGAGCTGAGAAAAGCAGCGGCGGTCACATCTTGCCGCATACCACAGGTGGCGTCGCAGTGACAATCTTTTATTTCCTTTTTTCCCCTTGTATATTTTCCCCTTTTTATTGCAGTCCCTCCAGGGCAACTGAACTGCTCCACGGCCACTACCGTGACATACCCCTGTGACAAGAAAAGCAGGGACCGGTCTTGAGTAACCCACAGCCCTGGTGGGCGAAGCACTATATAAAAAAAGAGATATATGCATGTTTTTCTACCTACCGTATATACTCGTGTATAAGCCGACCCGTGTATAAGCCGACCCCCCTACTTTTGCCCCAAAAATCTGGAAAAACCTATTGACTCGTGTATAAGCCGAGGGTGGACCCCAGCACAGGTATACAGCCCCCAGCAGTGTGGTATACAGGCCCCCCCCAGTGGTATACAGGCCTCCCCAGTGGTAGTATATAGCAGCCCCAGTGGTAGTATACAGCAGCCCCAGTGGTAGTATACAGCAGCCCCAGTGGTATACAGAAGGCCCCCAGGGGTACATATAGCAGCCCCCAGGAGGTACCCAGCAGCCCCCTGGGGGTACCAAGCAGCCCCCAGGGGGTACACAGCAGCCCCCAGGGGGTACACAGCAGCCCCCTGGGGGTCCCCAGCAGCCCCCAGGGGGTACACAGCAGCCCCCAGGGGGTACACAGCAGCCCCCTGGGGGTACACAGCAGCCCCAGGGGGTACACAGCAGCCCCCTGGGGGTCCCCAGCAGTCCCCAGGGGGTACACAGCAGCCCCCAGGGGGTACACAGCGGCCCCCAGGGGGTCCCCAGCAGCCCCCTGGGGGTTCCCAGCAGCCCCCAGCGGGTACACAGCAGCCCCCTGGGGGTCCCCAGCAGCCCCCAAGTGCTGGCACTCGCCCCCCCTTACAAGGGCCCCCCCCGCTTCTCTTACCATTCCGGACTTCTGATCCGCGCCGCTCCTCGGCGCTCTTCGCTGCTCCGTCCGTCTTCTACATCCGGGATCCCCGGCCGTCGCGCGATGACGTCATATGCCTGCGACGGCCGGAGATCCCGGATGTAGCAGACGGACGGAGCAGCGAGGAGCACCGAGGAGCGGCGCGGATCAGAAGTCCGGAATGGTAATATAACCATCGGGGAGGGGGGCCCTTACATGGGGGGGCGAGTGCCAGCATTTGGGAGCTATATGCACTGCTTCCCCCTGCCGCTGATTGACAGGGGGAAGCAGTGCATATTTAATGAGCGGCCCCACGTGACGGGGCCACTCATACAGCAGCCCTCCCCCGCCTCCTGCAGCCTCCACAGCCCCGGACACAGCCCCCCCCCGTATTGACTCGTGTATAAGCCGAGGGGGAGACTTTTCAGCCCAAATTTTGGGCTGAAAAACTCGGCTTATACACGAGTATATACGGTATTTGACATAAAATCAGAACAGACCTTTCCCTTTTTAGGTCAATTAGGATTACTACAATTATTTACAGTTGTGGCCAAAAGTATTGACACCCCTGCAATTCTGTCAGATAATACTCAGTTCCTTCCTGAAAATGATTGTGATCATAAATTCTTTGGTATTATTTAACTTAATTTAATTTGTCTTCAATGAAAAAACACAAAAAGAATTGTCCTAAAGTCAAATTGGATATAATTCCACACCAAACATAAAAAAGGGGGTGGACAAAAGTATTGGCACTGTTAGAAAAATCATGTGATGCTTCTCTAATTTGTGTAATTAACAGCACCTGTAACTTACCTGTGGCACCTAACAGGTGTTGGCAATAACTAAATCACATTTGCAGCCAGCTGACATGGATTAAAGTTGACTCAACCTCTGCCCTCTGTCCTTGTGTGTACCACATTGAGCATGGAGAAAAGAAAGAAGACCAAAGAACTGTCTGAGGACTTGAGAAACCAAAATGTGAGGAAGCATGAGCAATCTCAAGGCTACAAATCCATCTCCAAAGACCTGAATGTTCCTGTGTCTACCGTGCGCAGTGTCATCAAGAAGTTTAAAGCCCATGGCACTGTGGCTAATCTCCCTAGATGTGGACAGAAAAGAAAAATTGACTAGAGATTTCAACGCAAGATTGTGCGGGTGGTGGATAATGAACCTCGATTAACATCCAAACTAGTTCAAACTGCCCTGCAGTCCGAGGGTACAACAGTGTCAACCCGTATTATCTGTCGGCGTCTGAATGAAAAGGGACTGTATGGTAGGATACCCAGAAGACCCCACTTCTTACCCCAAGACATAAAAAAGCCAGGCTGGAGTTTGCCAAAACTTACCTGAGAAAGCCTAAAACGTTTTGGAAGAATGTTGTCTGGTCAGATGAGACACAAGTAGGCATCAACATAGAGTTTACAGGAGAAAAAAAGAGGCATTCAAAGAAAAGAACACGGTCCCTACAGTCAAACATGGCGGAGGTTCCCTGATGTTTTGGAGTTGCTTTGCTGCCTCTGGCATTGGACTGCTTGACTGTGTGCATGGCATTATGAAGTCTGAAGACTACCAACAAATTTTGCAGCATAATGTAGGGCCCAGTGTGAGAAAGCTGGGTCTCCCTCAGAGGTCATGGGTCTTCCAGCAGGACAATGACCCAAAACACACTTCAAAAAGCACTAGAAAATGGTTTGAGAGAAAGCACTGGAGACTTCTAAGGTGGCCAGCAATGAGTCCAGACCTTAATCCCATAGACCATCTGTGGAGAGATCTAAAAATGGCAGTTTGGAGAAGGCAACCTTCAAATATTAGGGACCTGGAGCAGTTTGCCAAGGAAGAATGATCTAAAATTCCAGCAGAGCATTGTAATAAACTCATTGATGGTTACTGGACGCGGTTGATCGCAGTTATTTTGGCTAAAGGTTGTGCAACCAAGTATTAGGCTGAGGGTGCCAATACTTTTGTCTAGCCCATATTTGGAGTATTGTGTGAAATGATCAATGTTTTGCTTTGCTTTTCATTTACAGGGATCCTGTCACCTCCAGAACACCTCCTAAGCTAGCAAAACATGTCCCTGCAGCATCCCATCACTAATCTCACACTCCTTTTGTCTCCTAAAAGCATCCTGTGAAAGTGCATAAAAACATTTTAATACTTATTCATTAATGATTATAATTAGCAGGGCTATATTCTTTAGTCACCAGGGCGGGCGGTTTTGCAGGCTCCAGGATACACCCTCTCTCTGTCTGTGTGCTCTGCTTGTGTAGGCTTTATCCTCCCCCCTCTCTATCACTCACAGAATGCAAATCATCGTCCTGCCTTCAGCTCCACATCACAGCAGCACAGACAGAGAGAGGGTGGATCCTCGAGGCTGCAAAAAACATGCCTTGGTGACTAAAGAATATATCCCCTGCTAATTATAATTACTACTGAGTAAGTATTAAAACGTTTTTATCCACTTTCACAGGATTCTTTTAGGAGACAAAAGAAGTGTGAGATTACTGATAGGATGCTGCAGGGACAGGTTTTGCTAGCTTATGAGGCGTTTTCGAGGTGACAGGATCCCTTTAAGACATATTAAATGAAGATAATAATACCAAAGAATTTGTAATTGCAATCATTTTCAGGAAGAAACTGAGTATTCTCTGACAGAATTGCATAATTGTCAATACTTTTGGCCACAACTGTATATTTGGCAAATGCCTTAATAATAAGAAAGAGTGAGAGAGAGAGAGAGAGAGAGAGAGAAAGTGAGAGAATGGTTTAAGGCATTTTAATTACTTTCTGCAATCTCGGAATTCCCTTTTGTGACAAATCTGCACTCAAAAATGCATTAAAAAATGTGATAAAGACACAATGTGTGCAAGCAGCAACATTGTTCCAAGCAGCAACCTGGAAGTCAAAGATGTGTCCACGTGCCTTCCCCATGCTTTTCCCATTTCATATGAGCACTGTTTCCATCCATTTCAGCCATTTGCCCTCTTGCTCCAGCCCTCCTGATTTGGTATTCCGGAAAAAGTCTAAATTTTCCCATTGACTTTATTTAAACTGATTTCTTGATTCAAACTCATCGGAGTATCCGACCTGCTCAGTTCAAGTACCAAGCACTCGAGCATTTTAGTGCTCACTCAGCACTAATATTGGCATGTTTAGGCCTACTGGACTGGATAAACTCAAAGCTCATGCAAGCGCTCTCATCAATGTTATGCCCTCCACACACAGGTGGGACAACTATAAGTTTCATGGAGTACTCTGAAAAAAACTAGTCAGGTAGGTCAGTGATCTATTTAGGTCTAGTGGGCTGCATAACCTCAAAGCTCATGCAAGCGCTCCGATCATTGTTATGCCCCGCCACACAGGTGGGACAACTATATGGTTTGTGGAGTATTACAGGAAATAAAAGAGAGGTAGGTCAGTGACCTGTTTAGGCCTAGTGGGCCGGATAAACTCTAAGCTCATTCAAGCGCTCCCATCAATGTTATGCCCCGCCACACACAGATAGGACAACTATAGGTTTTGTGGAGTATTACTGGAATAACTATTCAGGTAGGTCATTAACCTGTTTAGGCCTAATGGGCTGGATAAACTCAAAGCTCATGCAAGTGCTCCCATCAATGTTATGTCCTGCCACACACAGGTGGGACAACTATAGGTTTTGTGGAGTATTACACGAAAAACTATTCAGGTAGGTCAGTGACCTGTTTAGTCCTAGTAGGCCGGATAAACTCAAAGCTCATGCAAGTGCTCCCATCAATGTTATGCCTTGTCACACACTGGTGGGACAACTATAAGGTTTGTGGAGTATTTCAGGAAAGACTAGTCAGTGACCTGTTTAGGCCTAGTGGACAGGGGAGATTGACCAAACAATGCTTTTAGGGCCCAAAAAACGATCATGTGTATACAGCACATCTGCCAAAACCTGGTTTGATGCCCAAAATCAGTTTACACAAACATTAAGGGAGATGTAGTAATCACTGCTTTTAAGCACCCAAAAATGGTGGATGTGAATACAGCAAATTTGTTAATCACTGGTTCGATGGACAAAAAGGTTGAATATTCAGAAACAGGGGAAGGAGTGTCAGGGATAGGTATCAAGCTCAGAGAGCCCTACTTAAGTAAAGCAACAAACAGCAAGGAGACCCCAATAACAGTCTCCATTTTTCAAAAAAATTAGGCACAGCCACCACTTAAGTGGCATCAATTGCCTCAGAGTTGAAATATTGAAATGGGGAGTTTAATGCAGCACATTGAAAAGTACACAAGGTTTAGTCTCCCCAGGCTGACACTGGGGTGGAAAAGTCCTTGTGGATCCATTACTTGTTCATCTTGATAAACGTTAGTCTGTCTACAATGTCACTGGGTAGCCGCATGCGCTTATCTGTCAGCACACTACCAGCAGCGCTGTAGACACGTTCAGAGAGAACACTGGCTGTGGGGCATGACAAAATCTCCATGGCATGAGTAGAGAGCTCATGCCATTTTTCCAGTTTTGAAGCCCAAAACACACAAGGCTCCAGTTCCACAGTCATGGCATCGATATTCAGCTGTAGATACTCCTGTTCCATAGTGCATTCACTTTTGTCAGACTTGTTCTCTCTTCGGCATTGCAAAGGATGGTCTAAAAAAAGGTGAAACGATTCTACAAAATTGCTGTTACCAGATGCACTGTTTCTGTTAATGTTTGAGTGATGACAACTCGACATTCCCAGGGTTGGAAAGGTGGCACTGCGATATTCACTATGTGCACCACTGGTGTTTTGGGGAAATGCAGTACTAAGATTGTCTAAAAGCTCCTGTTGATACTCCTGCATGCGTGCATCCCTTTCCAGGGCAGGAAGCATTTGGCCAAATTTACTCTTGTACCGGGATCTAACAGTGTGGCAACCCAGTAGTCGGCATTACTTCGAATTCTAACGGTTCAAGAATCATGTTGCAGGTAGTGCACCAAGAAGGCACTCTTGTGTCTTGCGCATCCAGGAAGCCCACGTCCTTGTTAGGTTGGTGGCTGCAGAGTAACATTCACACTTGCTTATTGCCAGTCCCCCCAACCTAGCACAACAGAAATGTGATCAATATTTCGCTCATCTGCTGAGTCTTCCATAGCCATCGCCTGTTCGACCTCCATTTCTTCCTCGGCTCCTGTACCTCAATCAACAGTTTGGCTGCTACCATGCTTCTCGTTGTTCCCTCTCCCCCACCCTCCCATGCCAGCCACCTTGGTGCTGCCGACTGTCTGGACCTTTAGATTTTGTTATCTGTTCTGCATACAACTACTCCTCTAGCTCTTCCCCTTCCTCTTGACCCACCACCTGACTCCGAATACTGGTTAACGTATGCTCCAGCATGTAGATGACCAGAATAGTCATGCTGATAATGGCACATCAGTGCTAATCATCTTAGTAGCCATTTCAAAACTCTGTAGAAGGGTTCAGAGGTCCTTGATCTGAGACCACTCCAGTAGAGTGATTTGCCCCACCTCTGGATCCCATTGGCCCAGGCTATACATCATAACATACTGCACCAGGGCTCGTCACTGCAGCCACAGTCACTGCAACACGTGCAGAGTGGAATTCCATCGTGTTGGCACATCGCATTCAGGTGGTGAACAGGCAGGCCGAAAGCCTTCTGTAACAATGCAAGTTGTTGAGCTGCAGGATGTGAATGGCGGAAGTGAACATACAGCAACTGTGCCCTCTGCAGAAGTGCATCTAGGCAGGGATGGTGGGCTAGAAATTGTTGGATGACCAAGTTCAAGACATGAGCCATTCAAGGCATGTTTGTCACCTTGTGCCGGCTAAGATCCGCACCCTGGTTTGCAGCATCGTCCACACAGCCTTCCCTGGCTGCAGGTTCAGTGGAGACAACCATTGATGAAAGTCGGTCTCCAGAGCTGACCACAACTCCTCAGCTGTGTGACTCACATTTCCCAAACATTTTAATGTAAACACCGCCTGATGGCATTGAGCCTTGTTGCCAGCATAGTAAGGAGGTGTGCTGGATTACTTCCGTGCAATTTGAACACATGTCACATTACCAGAAAGGCTTTGGGTGCAGGTGGAGGACATAGAAGAGGTGGAGGAGGCAGAAGCAGTGAAGGAACTTCTACATACAGAGGTTTGAGGCACAACCCATGGGAATGGCAAGACTTGTACAGCAGCCCCATCTCATGCTGTCACCATAGTCACCCAGTGCCCAGTCAGCAACATGTAATGCACCTGTTCATGCTTACTTTTCCTGGTGTCTGTGGTGAAATGCACCTTGTCACACACAGAGTTTCTCAAGAAGTGGTGATGTTGTGTGAAAATGCTGGTATAGTGCAGGTACAGTTTTCTTCGAAGAAGTAGTGGCGACTGGGCATCTGATACTGAGGCACTGCAAAGGCCATGAATTCTCAAAAATCCTCTGTATCTGCCAGCCGGAAAGGCAGCATTTCCATAGCCAACAACTTGCAGATGACGAAATTCAATCCTCTTAACTTTGGCATGGCTAGGAGGAAATGGTACTTTTACTTGTCCACATCTGGCTGCTGTGCTGAGACAGGGTTGAGTACAGTGTCCTAGACAAATTGCTGGACTGTGAGGGAGGTGCAGGTGGACATATTATGTCACATTATAAAAAGGTGGTGCTCACGATGTCTGACAGCGCTCAACACCAGCAGGTGTTTCCACTTTCAAAACAGCTGACAACCTGTCAAACACACTGGCTGTTGAGGGTAAGGAGGTGGAAGTTCTGCGGCCGAAAGCCTGTGTGACAGCTGTCCCCACAGTTACAGATGATGAAGATGCCGAGATGCACTTGATGGGGCAGACGATGGTTGGCCAGGCCCGTTAGGCCACATTGTAGCACAATGAGCTTCCCACTGTGACGGTTTATGCATGAAGTACACAAACTATTGATTTTTTGGCATCTACTAAGATTTTGTTTACAAATTTTGCAGATAACATGAGTTGGGTCATCCTTTGTGATCTGAAAAAAAGCCCAGGCTAGGCAATGCTTAGCGCCTATTCTCACACTCGTCGTCCTCAGAGCCCACTTCTTCCTGCCATGAGTGCAAAGTCAAATTGTCGTTCCAATCATGAATCTGAGTGTCATTATCATCTGCAAAAATTACTGAGAAAAAGCAGCATTAGAAAAACTTACAATCAATGCCAAAATCAAAAACCAACACTGCACTTGCAGGATGCAGTCAGAACCCACTATGTGATGTAGATCATGAGCTTAAGTGTCTCGGCCAATGCATGAACCAATACCCCATCTATAAGGTTTTTTGTTTATCACATAAAAAACTTTTTTGCACTTTTTTTTTATCATTTTCGGGGTGCAGCTGGGCCCCATATGGCGCCGTTCATCTAGTGGTGCAGAAGCATCGTACTGGGCAGCCCATTGGTTAGGTGGCAGAACCAGTGGGTAGCTTTCAGACACTCTGCATCATTTGTATCAGTGTGAATGGTGTCCTAAGCCAGCTCATGTTGTGCATGGCAGGTCGCCTCCCACATTTTGTTGTAGGTAGAGGTGATTTTTATTAGCCTGTACTGGTGCTTGCGTTACATTAGTGGGGTCTGACTGCACCCAGCAAGTGCAGTGTTGGTTTTTGATTTTGGCATTGATGGTAAATCTGATTATCATCTGCCTCATTGTATTCACCAACAGGGGTTACAGTTTGGGAATAAGGGTCTACATTATGCTCGGACCCTTCTTCATGTGGGTCCGGATCTGACTGACAAACGCTTTGGGCATCGGTACAGATGATTTCCTCGTCTTGACTCACTGAAGCTTTGAAGCAGGCCTCTGATTGCCAGGATATAGTATGAATGAACAGCTCTGCAGACTCACCCATCTGTTTTAACCCAAAGTCAGTAGGGCGGCTGAAGATTTGTGAGCTGTGAGGAAGCAAATGTGATTGGGGTGACACCTTTGAGGACTGGAGTGTTTGTGATGTTGAAGTTGAGATGGAGAACCCGCTTGATGGAGCGCTTGACATCCATTGCAGCACCTGCTCTTTTTGGGCATTATCTAAAAGTTTTAGTAATGCTCCGCTGCATAAGAAAGGGATGATAGCAGATCATCCACGAAAAGAAGTTGACATTTTAGTTTGGTTTGAAGACGGTATTTGTTCAGCAGATGTTTCTGGTACTTTAGCACCTACCCCACAGACACAAAAAATGTTTACCCTTTCCAATACGCTTATTCCCCTTTCCACACATCAGCAGACCTTTTACCACTCATATTTGAGGATAACTAATTGGCAACTCTGTTGTTATTGCTAGTGATGAGCGAGTACCAAAATACTCGGGTGCTCGATGCTCGGGCCGAGCATCCCAAGATACTCGTGTACTCGGCCCGAGCACCGAGCCCAATGTTATCCTATGGGAGACCCGAGTACTTTTATGAAATGACCGCCGGCAGCATGTAGAAACCCTAAAAATGTCACAAAAGTCTCAGAAGAGTGCTCAAATGACATGGCAACACCATGGGGAAGCCCCCTGTAAGCATTTCTCACTCAAAAGTCACAGCTGTGAACAATGTTGTCCAAATTTCACGCCAATTTTACGGTGTCACCAGAAAACCTTCCAAAATGACACCAAAATGAACATTTAGGGTGGAAATGTTAAGGGCACATACCCAATAGTGATATACAGCTGGTGTATGTTACTTTTTGTGAGTGCATGAAAGATTTTACGTGAAAACATTGTGCAGCACTCCGATGTCCCTGAGAAGAGACGTATATGAAGCCCTGTCTTGACAATGTGCACTGCCCATTTTGAGGAAGTGGGTGTATTGTAGTATTTTCTTTTACCAGGGCAGTCCAAAATTGTGAGGTTCACCAATGACCCATGCATACAGACATGCATGAGGGCCTGTAAACCTGAAGTGGGTGTATTGTAGTATAGCCCTCTGGAAGGGCAGCTAAAAATTGGGAGGTTCAACAATGCCCCTGGATACAGACGTGCATGAGGGCCTGTAAACCTGAAGTGGGTGTATTGTAGTATAGCCCTTTGGCAGGGCAGCCAAAAATTGGGAGGTTCAACAATGCCCCTGGATACAGACGTGCAGATGGGCCTGTAAACCTGAAGTGGGTGTATTGTAGAATAGCCCTTTGGCAGGGCAGCCAAAAATTGGGAGGTTCAACAATGCCCCTGGATACAGACGTGCATGAGGGCCTGTAAACCTGAAGTGGGTGTATTGGAGTATAGCCCTTTGGAAGGGCAGCCAAAAATTGGGAGGTTCAACAATGCCCCTGGATACAGACGTGCATGAGGGCCTGTAAACCTGAAGTGGGTGTATTGTAGTATAGCCCTTTGGCAGGGCAGCCAAAAATTGGGAAGTTCAACAATGCCCCTGGATACAGACGTGCAGGAGGGCCTGTAAACCTGAAGTGGGTGTATTGTAGAATAGCCCTTTGGCAGGGCAGCCAAAAATTGGGAGGTTCAACAATGCCCCTGGATACAGACGTGCAGGAGGGCCTGTAAACCTGAAGTGGGTGTATTGTAGAATAGCCCTTTAGCAGGGCAGCCAAAAATTGGGAGGTTCAACAATGCCCCTGGATACAGACGTGCAGGAGGGCCTGTAAACCTGAAGTGGGTGTATTGTAGTATAGCCCTTTGGCAGGGCAGCCAAAAATTGGGAGGTTCAACAATGCCCCTGGATACAGACGTGCAGGAGGGCCTGTAAACCTGAAGTGGGTGTATTGTAGTATAGCCCTTTGGCAGGGCAGCCAAAAATTGGGAGGCTCCACATTGTCCCTGGATAGAGACGTGCATGAGGGCCTCAAAACGTTTTTCCCATTGAAAAGGAGCGGGTCTCCTGTCGTTGTAATGCCCATTCTAAAAGAATGGGCGAAACAATTTACCACTGGGGGTATACCTGAAACAACAGCCTAACTATTGTAGCGGTCATCATGGTGGCACATGAGAAGGGGAGCAGTCCAGCGATTAGCCAAAGTCCAGAAGTGTGTACCCATGTGTGAGTGGAGGTACATGGCAAATTCCCATAACAAAATTTAAATTCCGCTGTCATTTGCTGGTGGTGTGGTGAAGTCTGGCCCAATCCAACCCTTGTTCATCTTGATCAGAGTCAGCCTGTCAGCATTTACAGTTGACAGGCGGGTGCGTTTATCAGTAATGATTCCACCTGCGGCACTAAAAACACGCTCTGACAAAACACTATTGGCAGGGCAGGCCAGGACTTCCAAGGCGTAGAGAGCCAATTCATGCCACGTCTCCAGCTTGGAGACCCAATAATTGTAAGGCACAGAGGAATGTCGGAGTACAGTTGTTCGATCTGCAAGGTACTCCTTCAGCATCTGGCCAAACTTAGCATTTCTTGTGGCACTACCCCGCACCTCAGGGAGGTGGTACGTGAGGGGCTAAAAACTGTCCCATATCGTAAAGACTGTTCCCCTACTTCTGGCGGATTGGACTTGTGCCCCTCTCGGCCGTACACCTTGGTTGTCCACCGATTCCTGACCTATGCCGCTAGCGTTTTGTGAGGGGAATGCTTTGCCTACTTCCGTGACTATGGCCTTCTGGAACTGCTGCATTTTGGCTGACCTCTCCGCCTCAGGAATAAGAGACATAAAGTTCTCCTTGTAGCGTGGGTCTAAGAGTGTTGCCAACCAGTAGTGAATTGTTCTTAACGTGAGGGTCACGAGCCAGGCAGCTTACCATAAAGTCAGCCATGTGCGCCAGACTCTTAACAGTCATCACTTCAGTATCCTAACCAACACGATGACTGAACATGCTGTCCTCCTCTCATCTCCCTGTCCTCTGGCCAGCCACGCTGAAGCGAGGGTATGATGGTGTGCATGTCATATCTTCAATTTGGCCAGAGAGTTGCTCCATGTCTTCATCCTCCTCCTCCTCCTCGTCATAGTCCTCCACTGCACGTTGTGATATGAGACTGGGCTGTGTGTTATCACCCACACCCACTACTGTTTCTTGCCCCAACTCATCGCGCTCCGCCTGCAATGCATCATCTTTGTTTTTGAGCAGAGACTGTTTTAGAAGGCAGAGTAGCGGTATGGTGACGCTAATAATGGCGTCATCGCCGCTCACCATCTTGGTGGAGTCCTCAAAGTTTTGGAGGATGGTACATAGGTCAGACATCCATCTCCACTCCTCAGGTGTAATGTGTGGAGTTTGACCCTTTTCCCGATGGCTTAGGTGATGCAGGTAGTCAACAACTGCCCTCTTCTGCTCACATATCCTGACCAACATGTGCAGAGATTGAATTCCAACACGGAGGGACATCACACACCAGTCTGTGGGCCGGAAGACGCAAACGGCGCTGAAAGCCGGAAAGGCCGGTTGAAGCAGCAGGTAACTTGCAAAAATGTGCAGACAGGCGGCGAACTTTTACCAGCAGATCAGACAGCTCTGGGTATGACTTTAGAAACCGCTGAACCACCAGGTTGAGCACATGGGCCACGCATGGAACATGCGTCAGCGGCCTCGCCTCAAAGCTGCCACCAGATTCCGGCCATTGCCACACACAACCTTTCCTGGCTTTAGGTTCAGAGGTGTGAGCCAGTGATCTGCCTGCTGTTTCAGAGCTGTCCACACCTCTTCTGCATTGTGGGGTTTGTCACCTATGCATATTAGCTTCAGCACAGCCTGTTGCCGCTTCGCGAGGCAGTGCTGCAGTGCTTCCAGCTTGGGACTGGTGTGGAGGGTAAAGTGGATGAGGATGCGCAGGAGAAGGAGGAGGAGGCTGAGGAGCATGACATTCCGGAGCTGTAGAGTCTCGGTGAAACCCTGACTGAGGTAGGGCCTGCAATCCTTGGTGTGGGAAGGACGTGTTCCGTGCCTCGCTCAGACTGGGTCCCACTTCCACAATATTAACCCAGTGTGCCGTCAAGGAGATGTAGCGGCCTTGCCCACAAGCACTTGTCCACGTGTCTGTGGTTAGGTGGACTTTGGCTGAACAGCGTTGTTCAGGGCACGTGTGATGCTTTGTGACACTGTGGTTATGCAATGCGGGGACGGCACACCTGAGAGAAATAGTGGCGGCTGGGGACCGAGTAACGTGGGACAGCAGCCGCCATCAGGTCACGGAATGCTTCCGTCTCCACCAGCCTGAAAGGTAACATTTCTAGTGCAAGCAGTTGCGAAATGTGAGCATTTAGAACTGTGGCATGTGGAGCTGTTGGCAGCGTATTTGCGCCTGCGTTCTAAGGTTTGCTGAATGGATAACTGAATGCTGCGCTGGGACAAGGACGTGCTTGATGGTGGTGTTATTTGTGCGTGGGCAACTTCAGGTGCAGGGCCGGAGGCTTGTTCGCGGGCAGCATGGACAGTGGATTGGCTCGCATGCACAACACGCGAAGACATAGCAGTGACATCAGCAAGCACCGCTCCTCGACTCTGTTGTACTTCCCACAAAGTCGGGTGCTTGGCTGACATGTGCTTGATCATGCTGGTGGTGGTAAGGTTGCTAGTTTTCATACCCCTGCTGATGCTGGCATGGCAGGTTTTGCAAATGGCTTTTTAGAGTCATCTGGAGCCAACTTAAAAAACTGCCAGACTCGGGAAGACCTAACATTTGCACAGGCACCTTGTGTCATGTTGCTGTTCCGGGGAACGGTTGCCTGACTTCTGCCTGTGGCCACCACCCTGCTTCTTACTGCCTGTTGGGATGCTACACCTCCCTCCCCTGTGCACTGCTGACCTCGCTCTGCATATCCTCCTGCCAGGTTGGGTCAGCTACTGGATCATTCACCACGTCGTCTTCCTCTTCCGCACCCTGATCCTCCTCCTGACTTCCTGGCAATTGTGTCTCATCATCGTCCACCCCTTGTTGAGACACGTTGCCAACGTTCCCTTCGTGAGACCGTGGCTGCTCAAATATTTGGGCATCTGTACATACGCTCTCCTCATGACCCACTTCAACAGGAGCTGGCGAGAGGCCAGATTGTGCGAATGGATACGTGAACAGCTCTTCCGAGTGTCCAAGTGTGGGATCAGTAATGTCGTGGACGTGTACTCGGCCTGGTGGTAGGAAGGAGGATTAGGTTGGGAAATGTGCGGTGCAGTATCACGGCTACTGACACTTGACCGTGTGGAAGACAGGGTGTTTGTGGAGGTGCCAATCTGACTAGAAGCATTATCCGCTATCCAAGTAGCAACCTGTCGACACTGGTCTTGGTTCAAGAGCGGTGTACTGCTGCGAGCCCCAAGAATTTGGGACAGGACGTGCGAGCAAGTAGATGTGGCACTTTGTTGCTGCGAAATTAGTGCTTTCACACGACCTCGGCCTCTGCCTGCACCACCATCACGTCCACTTCCTTGCTAGTCAGCTACAACAGTCTCCTGACTGTTCTGGTCACAGGAAAGCTGGATATGGATATTACACCCTGCCTGTATACAGCTAGTCAGCTACAACAGTCTCTTGAGGACTGTTTTGGTCACTGGAAACCTTGGACTCCGATCTGGATCACCCTGCCTATATCCTCCTAGATTAGTCCTGAGAAGGACTGTTCTGCTCAGCAGCAGTTTGCAGCCCTGCTCCGGATCTACCTATGAGGTCCGCAAATCTGTCCCTTAAGCAGCAGCAGACACTCTCCCTACACTGACTGTCTGGATGGCTGTGTGCAGAGCACATCGTGGCCGGGTCTTTATAAAGGCTCGGTCATGCTGTGCGGGCCGGCCAATCACTGCAATGCCACAACTAACAGGGCTGTGGCATTGCAGTGACTGCCAGCCAATCCCTGCATGTGGGCTGGCTCTCTAAAGAGTGCCAACATGCAGGGATGAGGACCCCGAGTACAGCACGAGTATCGCGAGATTACTCGGTACCCGCCGAGTAGCCCGAGTACAGTGATACTCGTGCGAGTACCGAGTAGTCACAAGCGTACTCGCTCATCACTAGTTATTGCCACAAAAAATTATGGATGTACAACTAGCAGAGCTGAGTGGCCAAATAGTGGTACTACCTTAAATAGATTTACGTAAGTAAGTTTGGGTAGATGCAATACAAAAGGGTTTTCTGCACTATGTGGCGGTAGATTTCAACAGAACACTGGACCACAGCTACCTAGCCAAACAGTGGTACTACCCTAAATAGATTTTGGTAACTATGATTGGGCAGATGCAATAAAAAAGGGTTTTTCTGTGCTGTGTGGCGGTAGATTTCAACAGAACACTGCACCACAGCTACCTAGCCAAACAGTGGTACTACCCTAAATAGATTTTGGTATAGTAGTGATGAGCGAGCACTAAAATGCTCGGGTGCTCGGTGCTCTGGCCGAGCATCTCTAGATACTCGTGTACTCGGCCGAGCACCAAGCCCAATGTAAGTCAATGAGTGACAGGCTCCGCCCACAGACTTCCAGTTATAAAAGAGTATTTCTGGGAAAGGGCGGGTGGGGGGGCTTTTTGAAATCGCTGCAACATACAACACCTTGCTGTGGCCCCAGAGGGATCCTAACAATGAATCTGCTCCCTGTGTGGTGCAGCTCACTGTGTGCACTGCAGGGAGCTGTGTACGTGTGTCAGATTGCTTATTATTACCGAGCAGTCCGAGCATCTCGGCGGTACTCGGTGCTCGCCGAGCATCCCGAGTACCGGGATACTCGTGCGAGTAACGAGTAGCGCAGAGCATACTCGCTCATCCCTAGTAAGTAGGTTTGGGCAGATGTAATACAAAACGGTTTTCTGTGCTGTGTGGCGGTAAATTTAAACATAACACTGGATGACAGCTACCTAGCCAAACAGAAGTACTACCCTAAATAGATTTTGGTAACTAGGCTTGGGCAGATGCAATAAAAAAGGGTTTTCTGTGATGTGTGGTGGTAGATTTCAACAGAACACTTGACCACAGCTACCTATCCATACAGTGCTACTAGCTAAAAAGTATTTGCTTGGCTAGATACAGTAAAAAAAGCTTGTAAACACATGAGGTGTAGCTTTCTTCACAACATTGCTACACCCTTGCCGACACACACTGCTACTAGCCAAAAACCATTTGCTTGGCTAAATGCAGTAGAAAAAGACTTGTAAACATAGGAGGTGTAGCTTTCTACACAACAGTGCTACACCCCTGCCTGGCACACACTGCTACTAGCCAAAAGGATTTGATTGGCTAGATGCAGTAAAAAAAGGCTTGTAAGCACAGAAGGTGTAGCTTTCTTTACAACAGTGCTACAGCCCTGCCTGGCACACACTGCTACAAGCCA
Organism: Allobates femoralis; assembly: GCA_033576535.1. Classification (NCBI taxonomy): domain Eukaryota; kingdom Metazoa; phylum Chordata; class Amphibia; order Anura; family Aromobatidae; genus Allobates; species Allobates femoralis. The sequence goes on from JARQOC010000002.1 coordinate 492,870,017, forward strand.
AAAAGGATTTGCTTGGCTAGATGCAGTAAAAAAAGGCTTGTAAACACAGGAGGTGTAGCTTTCTTCAGAACAGTGCTACACCCCTTATTGGCACACACTACTACTAGCTAAAAAGGATTTGCTTGGCTAGATGCAGTAAAAAAAGGCTTGGAAACACAGGAGGTGTAGCTTTCTTCACAACAGTGCTACAAACCTGCCTGATGAGGGAATGGCAGTTACTGGCCGGGTGACCAGGGAAGACATCCAGCAATGTCAGCGCCATCTAAGCGCGTGACAGAGAGGCCTCCGGACTCAACTACGGCACATCCGAATTAAGTCCACATTCCCTGAGCGACGAGATATGAAGGACATTACGGATTGCCAAACCTGGGGGTAGGACAAGGCGATACAACAGAGGATTACAAATGGCTGATATGCAAAACGGTACTATAACCCCAGAACCAGGAGCCCCAGCAGCACACCTCCACCTAACGTGTTTGGACAACACCCACACAAACTCATTAACTCTCAGGTCTGGACCTGCAAGTTTATTTCTAAATCTGCAATCACAGTTAGAGGGCACACATCCAGGATGGTAAACTGCAGCAATGTCCCCCCAGGGGCCTAGGGCTTCCTCCTCTGGAGTGCACAGCAGGAACCACTGTCCTCCCGGCCCTCCTCTTGGAACGACACCTAGGTCCACCATTGATCTTAGGTGTAGTTTGGACTCCACCCCCTTTTCCAGGCTCACTCCCAGTCACTTCTGGAAGCGAGGTAGGAGTCAGGGCAACCAGTATGGTAGAAATAGTTGTAGCTAGGCAATTACTCACACAGGAAGCCCCCCAAGTTCCAACATTTCTGGCCCACCAGTCAATCACTGAGTTGTGTTTCTCCAGCCAGGGAAGGCCCAATACAATGGGAGTGGGCAGGCTCTCCAAGAGGTGACAAGACAGAACCTCCTGGTGGGGAGTACCTATGCTCAAGTTCACATTACGCACCACTTGGGAGAAGATCTTCTAGCAGAGTGGAACTGAGTCGATCGAGGTGGAAATGGGTCTCACTAAAGCATTGCTGGTGAGACCAAGAGCCCGAGCAAAGCGAGAATCCATCAAATTGACCCCCACTCTGTTATTGCCAGAACTGGCACAGTCTTGCTCTTATCATCCACCACCACCTTGGCAGACAGTGTGAACGAAGACTTAGCGAGAAAGGAAAAATAAAGTCTCTGGTCATCTCCTTCTGAACGACCCGAGGTAGGCTACTTCTGAGACTGCATGGTCTTGGTGCGAAGTGGACAAAGCTTGACAAAGATTTTCCACAGAAAAAACATGCTCCGTCCACTTGGTGAACAGTAGCCACAGGAGGTTTATCACGAGAACCTACTGCCCCCAACTGCATGAGTTCATCGGGTATAGTCTCCTCAGCGGGGATAGGTACAGGAGAGGAAGCAGGTCTTGGTCTCTCCCTTAGGCGCCTGTCAACCCGTATGGCTAGGGACATTACAGCCTCCAATGACTCAGGTGTGGCATACTGAACAAGGTTGTCTTGCAGTCTAGCTAACAAACCCAAGCAGAACTGACTCCGGATGGCTGGGTAGTTCCACTGGGTGTCAGTCGCCCATCTACGAAACTCCGAGCAGTACTCCTCCATTGCTCGTGTGCCCTGCTTGAGTTTACGGAGATTAGACTCAGCAAAGGTCACCCTATCAGGTTTTCCATACACCTGAGTCAGAGCAGCAAAAAACCCGTCCACCGACTGCAACAATGATGAGTCGGCCGGAAGGGAAAAGGCCCAGGTCTAAGGGTCCCCTTTAAGAAGGGAGACTATAATCCCCACCCGCTGTGCCTCATTTCCTGATGAATGGGGCCAGAGCCTGAAATAAAGCTTACAGGCTTCACGGAAAACAAGAAATTTGTCTCTTCCCTCAGAAAACCTATCTGGCAGAGAGGACTACAGGACATGTAGTTTTCTTCTCAACAGTGCTACAGCCCTTTTTGGCACACACTGCTACTAGCCAAAAAGAATTTGCTTGGCTTGATGCAGTAAAAAAAGACTTGTAAACACAGGAGGTGTAGCTTTCTTCACAACAGTGCTACACCCGTGCCTGACACACACTGCTACTAGCCAAAAAGGATTTGCTTGGCTAGATGCAGTAAAAAAGGCTTCTAAACACAAGAGGTGTAGCTTTCTTCAGAACAGTGCTACACCCCTTATTGGCACACACTACTACTAGCTAAAAAGGATTTGCTTGGCTAGATGCAGTAAAAAAAGGCTTGTAAACACAGGAGGTGTAGCTTTCTTCACAACAGTGCTACACCCCTGCCTGACACACACTGCTACTAGCCAAAAAGGATTTGCTTGGCTAGATGCAGTAAAAAAAGGTTTGTATTCACAGGAGGTGTAGCTTTCTTCAAAACAGTGCTACAGCCCTGCCTAGCACACACTGCTACTAGCCAGAAATGATTTTTTTGGCTATATGCAGTAAAAAAAGACTTGTAAGCACAGGTGATGTAGCTTTCCTCACAACAGTGCTACACCTTGCCTGGCACACACCGCTACTAGCCCAAAAGGATTTGCTTGGCCAGATGCAGTAAAAAAAGACTTGTAAACACATGAGGTGTAGCTTTCTTAACAACAGTGCTGCATCCCTGCCTGGCAAACACTGCTACTAGCCAATAAGGATTTGTTGGCTCCATGCAGTAAAAAAGGGTTGTAAACACAGGAGGGGTAGCTTACTTCACAACAGTGCTACATGCCTGCCAGGTACACACTGCTATTAGCCAAAAAGGATTTGCTTGGCTAGATGCAGTAAAAAAAAGACTTGTAAACACAGGAGGTGTAGCTTTCTTCACAACAGTGCTACACCCTTTTTTGGCACACACTGCTTCTAGCCAAAAATTATATGCTTGGCTAGATTTAGTAAAAAAATGCTTCTAATAACTGGAAGTGCAGCTTTCTTCACAACAGTGCAACACCCCTGCCTGGCACACACTGCTACTAGCCAAAAAAGATTTGCTTGGCTAGAAGCAGTAAAAAAAATGCTTCTAAAAACAGGAAATGTAGCTTTCTTCACAACAGTGCTACACTCCATCCTGGCACACACTGCTACTTGCCAAAAAAAAATGTGCTTGGCTAGATGCAGTAAAAAAAGGCGGTGTAGCTTTTTTCACAACAGTGCTACACCTCTGCCTGGCTCACACCGCTATTAGCCAAAAAGGATTTGCTTGGCTAGAAGCAGTAAAAAAAGACTTTTAAACAAAGGAGGTTTTGCTTTCTTCACAACAGTGCTAAACCCCTGCTTGACACATACTGCTACTAGCCAAAAAGGATTTGATTGGCTAGATTTGGCCAGGTGCTGTAAAAAGGCTTGCAAAGCACAGGATTTAAGTAAATTTCAACACAGCACTGGAACAGACCTGCCTAGCAAACAGTGCTTTTAAGCCCTAAAAAGGGCTGTTCTTGGAAGGAGTCCCTAAACCTACTAATTATCTCTCTATCTAATTTGGAATGCAATTGCTCTTTATCTTTCTCTATAGTACACGCAGCAGCAGCGGTGGGGTCTGACACTAAGCTCCAACACTGAGAAAATGACGAGAAAGAAAATGGCTGGTTCTTGTATGGCAAGGACATGTGACATACCCAGCCAATGACACAAGCTCTTGTGTGCAAAAAGTGCACTTTGCTCTATACTTGCTGATAGGCTGACAGACCGCACCACCCACATCAAGTGCGGGAAGAGAAAAAAAATGGAGATCTGCATTATTTGACCACAGACCTCTCCCCAGTCCCCCCCTCCCATTCACTATTCCTAGACACTGAAACTCACAATAACATTGAACAAAAGCATTAGGCTGGGGTCACACATAAGCCCTTGGTCCAATTTTGGCTTCTTTTTTGTCATTTTTTTTTTCTAAGTCCAAAAACTGACAGAAAAACGGATTGGATGTAATAAACACCCTGTCCGTTTTTTTCTGGACCTCAAAACATTGCTATGGCTGGGGTCACACATAGACGTCCGTTTTAGGAAGTGATTTTCATCACCAATCCGTTTTTTATAGGGTGCTTTTTGAGCCTCCTGCACCTCTGGACGTTTTTGGACTTAGTCATTTTTTCATTAAAAACGCATGTGCGTTAACACATGCGTTAACGCAAGTGCCTATATGTGCCATGCGTTAATGCATGCGTTTCCCATAGGGCCCCATGTTAAAAAAAAACATGCGTTTTTTAACTGGTGCCAAAAACGTTGCTAGCAACGTTTTTGGCTCAAAAACGGACAGAGCAATGTTTTGAGGTCCAGAAAAAAACGGACAGGGTGTTTATTACATCCAATCCGTTTTTCTGTCAGTTTTTGGACTTAGAAATAAAAAATGACAAAAATGAAGCCAAAAACGGACCAAGGGCTTATGTGTGACCCCAGCCTATGTCTGTTTTTGAGCCAAAAACGTTGCTATCAACGTTTTTGGCATCAGTTAAAAAACGCATGCGTTTTTTTAACATGGGGCCCTATGGGAAACGCATGCGTTAATGCATGGCACATATAGGCACCTGCGTTAACGCATGCATTAACGCATATGCGTTTTTATGGAAAAAATGACTAAGTCCAAAAACGTTCAGGGGTGCAGGAGGCTCAAAAAGCACCCAAAAAAAACGGATTGGTCATAGAAATCACTTCCAAAAACGGACTTCTATGTGTGACCCCAGCATTACTGTGAAAAGTCAGTAACGCTTTTGGTCAATGAACAGCTATCGAACATAGCCTCGAATTACCAAATTTTTAGCAAAATTGTTCGCATTCATCGAATGACTCGAACATAGCCCAAATCAGGTCGAATTTGAAATTGGCAAACATGTTCGATCGAACATGACTCATCTCTACTCATATACTCAAATGTGTTTTTCTGTTTTAATATATCGCCAGCATAGTGTTGCATGAAATTCAATGGAACCGATCTCAAATCTGTTTTCTTTTAACAAAAATATGTCACTATTCTATTCCAACTCAGTGCTTGTCTTATTTTCGTCAGTTTTTGTTGGTCAGATCTGGTCACTCAAGTCTAAGGCCAAATTCACACCACATTTTTTCAGGTCCGGGTCTGTCTGGTGTGAACTGAACAGACCCATATCCGAATTTGTCCCTCATGTATCCCTATGGTGCCAGATTGGCCTTATTTGGCCTCCGGTTTGGTGCTTTTCCGGGAGGATCCAGTTTTGTCCAATTTTTGCATCGAACACAAAATCAGAGTCCTTCAAGATCCGGCGCCCATAGCATGGACGTTTATGGGCGCCGGATCGCCCCGGATCTGACAAAAATCGACCGGTTCCCGGATACATGGTACTGAAGAGCGGCGGCTGTTAAAAGCAACCACGCTCATTCAGCACCATGGACAGAGCTCCACGGCTGAAATTTCAGCAATGCAGCCAGCTCCCCTGCACTTGCAGTGCTGAAATTTCAGCACTGGACAGCGGCAGAAACGAAGCCGGCAGAAAGCAGGATCAGAGGGCAAAGATCTTGTCCGGGGTTGTCAAGTTGTGTCTGCAAAGCACAGGACACAACCTGACAGCTCCAAACCGCAGTGTGAAGCCGGCCTAAGAGGATTGATTACAAATTGAAAGACATCTGTTTTACATCAGTTTTCTATAGTTTTTTAATTGATCAAATGCCAAATGTCAATGGAAAAATAAATTCTGGAACCGTACATTTTTAAGGTATGTGGAAAAAAAGATACATAAAGAATGCAAAATGGTCACAAAACAGGGGCAAAATTTATAACAATGGGTCAATATCCAACTAGTCGATCATACTGACAGCACACATTTATCATATTTCCTTTGAAAAGAGGAGTTAGTAAAAGCTAGTTGTCATCTTTTCTAAAGTTCTATGGCAAAGTATTCTAGTTTTTTATTTTATTTTATGGGAAATGCAGAGTTTTCACTAAAACAAACATGTAAGGTGAACTGACAAGTCCACTTTAAAATAATTTATATATAACACAGCTATCTGTACATTAGTTACATTCATTTATGGAACAGGAAATGAAAATTATACAAATTAACCTTTTTATATTTGGTAAGCTGCCACTGATAACACAAGTATTTTCTAACAAGATGTAAAAATCACAATATCCAATTTTTTCCTTTACAGATGAAATCAGGTAGATAACATGTAGCTACAGTCTGATAAGCTCTTTAATGCACAATATCTAGAAAGAAAGCATAATGTATGATAATGTGAACATTAAGTTCTTAAGTAAGAATTTTGTTTCTCTGAAGAATCCACAGCATAGTGAAGCATTAAAGACACAAGGCTACAAAGATTCTGCCTTTGCTGAGTAGTTGTTTTTATCTTTCTCCCGGTTCTTCCATCATCCTTTTGCATTCCACTCTTCTACTGATAAAGTTGTCGCTCCTCTTTGCAATGTCATGACACATTACAAGGTTAATCTCTGCAGAATGGATAGATAGAAAATATACAGTATTTAGATCTTATCATCCTGTGCAATATATACAATTTCGAAACACAATTATAAAATACACCAATAAAAGAAAAATAATTCTGATGAAAACTCAATGTAAAAGTTATATTTTAATCTATTAAACATAATTAATTTAAACACATTTCAAATCACTTAAGATTGCCCTAAAATCTGCTTTCATTGCGAATATTAAAATTATTCTGAATTAAATTTTATAAATGAGAAATATTTGATTACTGTGAATAATAAGACTGTTAAATGTCCTAGAATTCCATTTATACTTATAAGGGCTGGTTTAAGACAAAGTGTGGAACTCGTAAAAAAAAACTGAGCTGGAGTATGAGTTGATATACAGGGTGGGCATTTATATGGATGCACTAATAAATGGACGTGTGATCACTTCTGTTTGTGGCACATTAGTATATGGGAGGGGGAAAACTTTTCCAGATGGGTGGTGACCATGGCGGCCATTTTGAAGTCAGCCCTTTTGGATCCAACTTTATTTTTTCAGTGGGAAGAGTGTCATGTGACACATCAAACTCATGGAGAATTTCATAAGAAAAACAATGATGTGCTTGGTTTTAACGTGACTTTATTCTTTCATGAGTTATTTACAAGTTTATGTCCACTTATAAAATCTGTTCAAAGTCTGCCCATTGTGTTGAATTGTCAATGCAACCCTCTTCTCCCACTCTTGACACACTGATAAAACACCGCAGAAAAAATGCTAGCACAGGCTTCCAGTATCCGTTGTTTCAGATGCTGCACGTCTCGTATCTTCACAGTATTGACAATTGCCTTCAGATGAGTGATGAGGGCAAACTTTTTGTGAATGGTGAAGTTAACAAACAAAACCACCGCTATTGGTCCAACACTAACCGACAGTGGATAGATCCCTCCATTGGAACACAAAAATTGATGGTATGATGTGGTATATGGGGTACAAAAATAGTGGGGCCATTCTTCATCAATGGAAACCTCAATGCCACAGGATATATGTAAATTGATACATGAAGAAAATAAAGTTGGATCTAAAATGTCGACTTCAAAATGGCTGCTGTGGTCACCACCCAGCTGGAAAGGTTTTCCCCCTCCCATATACTAATTGCCATAAACAGGAAGTTGATATCACCAACCATTCCCATTTTATTTAGGTGCATCCAATAAATGGCCCACCCTGTACATGCAAAGTTCCAAGAAATAAGTGACTCCCGCATAGTATTAAAGCCCTAGTTTATGTCATATTAAACAGATTAAAATCCATGATCACGGACGTAGTCCTCAAATGCTTTTCTGGCTTTGTGCCCTTTGTCAATAGAGCTCATTGACAAAGGTTTAAAAGCAGAAATGCGCCTGAGGACTATGTCCGTGATCATGGATTTAAATCTGTTTAATATGACATAAACTTTGGTTTAATACTATGCGGGAGTCACTTATTTCTTGGAATAATTGGAGCCGCATTCCACAGTTTGGGTTGGAGTCCTGCACTATATACAGGACAGAGCAACTAGGATTTATTCACACGGTGGGGCACTATTGACTTTGTTTGCTTATACATGCAAAGTATAAAACTATGTTTCACTGGCCACTAAACTGACAACACCTAAGATAAAAACTATATGAAGAAACACCCTGCTGTAAATAAATAAGTAAAAAACTATTGCATTTAAATAACATAGGGTACTTAACAAACACGTGTTTGATCAAATAGCATCATGCTATCCCACCGCGACAAGGAGTACCCATTTTAGACAGTGTGTAACTCCTAATATTTAAAAACCTTACCCTCTTTTTCAGTCTCTTGTAATGAGTACAAGTATAGGGTATGCATCCCCCCACTTCTTTATTGAGCTGGGCATTCCATTCTGACACATGCTAAGGTTTTTAAATGTTACATTGGAGACACACTGAGTGAGACACATGTGAGATACTTGCATGAGTCTTGCATGACTCACCCAAAATGGCCACCATAGACAGGAATTGCGTCAGAAGCATGTCTGTCTATGCAGCTGACGCATTACTGTTCAGAGAGTCAGTGGCAGTTCCAGGCAATCCTGGGAGACTCATGCGGGTATCTCATATGCGACTCGCTCATTCTGTCTCCAGCCTTGGAAATAGGTACTGTCCTGAAATGGGTACACCTTGTCATGGTGGGATGGCTTTATGTGTTTTTTTTTAATCAGAAACGTATTTACTAAGTAATCTATGTTATTTATATGCATTTGCTTTTTACTTATTTATTTATACAAGGTATTTTTTCAGATAGTCTTTATCTTAGGTTTTATCTCTAAATTGTGACACTGGGATATAAAGTGAAAGTGGGCCTCAAATACTGGTTATATTTATACCATCATAAACATTTAGGGTGTGATATGATTTCAAAATGTTAAACGAAGACCATTTTATTAAAGTGTTTTGGAGCTTGTTTACAGGCTACTTTATACGGTGATAAAGAATGATGCATAGAATGATAACTAATACATTGCTCGGTCTCGATACAAATCACATTATCAGCAGCCCATCTGTTGTTACATGTGGTGATGTGCTGCAGAGAACAACGATTTTTTAAAATTTATATTTATTTATAATGTTGGGGTGCCGAGGGGAGAGGTGCTAGATGGCAGGTATGTTTCCCCTCGGTTCCTCTCATATGCCTCCCTGTATTGAGGAGAGGGCATGCAGTCGGTGCAATGTCAGCACAGGAGGATGGCTCCAGCAGACAGAGAGTTAACGAAAAGCCTAAAACAGGTGCTGTAATTAGGAACCCAGAGAGAGAATGAGCTCAGTCTGCTGCTGAGCACCCAGGGAGAGGAGAGCTGCTATCACAGTAAGGAAGTGTGATTTGTTTGTTTTTCCCTAGGTTTTGTTTGTAGAGAGGATACATGTTTAGTTAGAAGCTAGACGGCCTGTGTTTTGTTTTTGTTTTGTACTGGTGTATCAGTGACTGCTAACTGTGCACAATTAAAGAACCCGTGTAAAGCCTGTTGGTCGGCCCTTGTCTATGGTGTGATCACAGCCGCTCTGCTTCTATCAAGGCAGCGATCCCAGGAGCGACATCCCCCACGCCACAAATGGTGGAAAATGCGGGCATAGTGGTTTTTGGGCTGTGACTGCAGGAAGCCGCTCCGTATAACGGGTCTCTTGTTGATGTCCTGGCTGAAAGCTCCTGGGCTACAGAAGAGCCACGAGACCAGCAACATGGAGGAACTGCTGAAACAATTGCTGCAGGCCAATATACAACAACAGCAGACAAATACGTACTTCCAGAAGGTGCTGGGGCAGCAGCACCAAATGCAGCAGGAGCAGTTAAGCGCAATAAAGGAGGCATTGGATCAGCGGCCTCGTGATGTGGAGGATCATGCCCAAAGTGCTGCTCGTGCGCGGAAAGCCGTACAAAAGACTTTGCTTAAAATGACGGCTGATGATGATGTGGAAGCGTATTTGGCGGTTTTTGAGCATATAGCGAACGTGAGGCTTACCGGTGGACAAATGGGCTGAAGTGGTTGCTCCATTCCTGGTCGGGATCCACAAAAGGCCTATTATGACTTGACTGGAGCTGATGCTATGGACTATGTGAAACTGAAAGGCGAAACCCTGGCAAGGCTGGGAGTAAACACACATGTCCGGGCACAGAGGGTACATCTGTGGACATTCGTGGAACAGCAGCCAGCCCATTCCCAAATGCATGACCTTATCATCTGGTGAAAAAATGGCTGCAACCAGAAACTCTGACGCCCGTCACAAATGGTGGAACGGGTCGTCTTAGACAAGTACCTACGGTCCTTACCTGCCAAGATCTAGAGGTGGGTTGGACAGGGCGACCCGACCAGTGCCGACCAGTTGGTGAATATGGTGGAGCGGTTATAGCGCTTCTGAAAGCCTACTCCAAGAGACCCTAGCTCCTCGCTGTGGTCCCAGGAAGTCGCCTGACAGTCCCGGGAAAAGTACTCCCTCTTCAAAGGAAGAGTACGTTGCACTCAAGGTGTGGCCGGTTCACAAAGGACCGTGGCGGCAGTGTGGACTCTCAGCAACTCGGCAGACCCAGAGTGTGGTCCCCACCGGGGCGGCATGGGCCTATACAGTGTTGGCGATGTAGTGGGCTTGGTCACATAGCAGCTAACTGCCCACTGACTACAGAGCCAATGGACTGTAATGCTACGAGGTGCCTTTCGTTATATGCCCGGTCCGTCTGTACTGCGGAGGTCCTCACAGTAACTGAGCAAAATGTGTGTCACCTTGAAGTCTATGGCTATGGTGTGAATGCCGTCTTGGACTCTGGCAGTCAGGCGACTTTAGTACATGCCAGCTTAGTGGATCCTGGAGCCCTCACAGACTCAACCATGGGCATCAGTTGCATACATGGCGATACCAAACACTACCCCACTGCTGGGTCACTCTAGCCATGTCGTTGGGGGCCAGAAGACACCAGGCGCTATTGGACAGTTTATGTGGCACAGTATAATACTGGTAAGAGACTTTCCCTTGTTCTGGGACTTGTGGTCCTTAAAAAATGGTTTGAACGGACGGGTTGAGGACAAAACCGTGAATAAACCCCTGGGCCTGACCCCCGAGCCATTGGAGCAAGATGACGGGAAGGGGCCCATCTCGGGGGTGGCTCCAGAAACTGTGGACTCTCCCTTGGCGTGTTTGCGGGCAGACAGAGGAGACAGAGGATGTCGTAGAGATGCCCGGTCTTGACATGGCCCGTGATGTTTTGGGACCGCTCAAAACCGGGATTCTACTTTAACCAGGGCGTGGGAAAATGTAAATGTTTTGAGGGGTCTCCGTTGTATCCAGGGGCTCAAAATGAGTTCCCACATCTAGCGGTGAAGCAGGGCATGCTGTACCATATAGACAAGGTGCGAGGGATGGAGATTGAGCAGCTAGTGGTGCCCAAGGCCTTTCGTCAGGTGGTTTTAGACCTGGCGCATAAGCATCCCTTGGGGGGTCACCTAGCTGGAGAGAAGACAAAAGACCCCATTCTGCAGCTTTCTTTTGGCCCGGATTGGTGGGTGATGTAACCCAGTACTGTCAATCGTGCCCTATTTGCCAGTTGACCGCACCTATGTCGTATTTTAGAAGCCCCTGGTGCCCTTGCCGATAATAGAGGTCCCCTTTGAGAGGATAGCAATGGATTAGTTGGTCCACTTGTTAAATCAGCCAGGGTTCATAATTGATGCTGGATTACGCCACCCGCTATCCCGAGGCTGTACCCCTACGGAACCCAATGCGAAAGCGATTTCAAAAGAGCTTGTTCATATGTTCTCTCGCACGGGCATTCTGAAAGAAATACTGACGGACCAGGGGACCCCCTTTATGTCCCGGATACTAAAGGACCTATGTAAACTGCTAAGAATCTCCCATCTGGTACGTCAGTGTATCACCCCCAAACCGACGGACTGGTGGAACGTTTTAATAAAACCCTATAGGGGATGTTGAAAAGGGTGGTGGATAAGGACGGGAAGGATTGGGATGCTCTCCTGCCATATCTCTTATTTGCCATACCAGAGGTACCCCAGTCCTCCACGGGCTTTTCACCTTTTGAGTTGGTTTATGGGTGGAGTCCCATGGGCCTGTTAGATATTGCCAAGGAGACTTGGGAGCAAGGGGTAACTCTGTACCGCAGCGTGATTGAACATGTGACGCTTATGCAGGACAGGATTGCGGCAGTCATGCCAATAGTAAAAGACTGCTTGGAGCGTGCACAACACGCCCGGAGCAGGGTGTACAATCGAGCAGCAAAAACTCGAGTCTTTCAACCCGGAGACCGGGTATTAGTGTTGGTACCCACTGTAGAAAATAAGTTTCTTGCAAAATGGCAGGGCCCCTATGAGGTACTGGACAGGGTTGGTGAAGTGAACTATAAGATACACCAACCCGACAAGAGAAAACCCGAGCAAATCTACCACATAAACTTGCTCAAGTCCTGGCGAGACAGAGAGAGTCTGGTGGCAGGGGTTGCCCTGGAGAGTGGGCCTAGAGGGACCCCAACCTCTGGGGTAACCAGCTCCCAGAAGGTACTTGGAGACCAAAAAGCTAAATCCGACCAAAAACAACTGTACACTGCAGTAAAAGTATTAAATGCAAGTGCAGTATAAAAAATAGTATAACAAATACAGGGTACTTAGTCTATCCGTTTTTTTGCGCAAAAAAAGTTATATCAAGCCACGTCACTAACTTCAAAGTGTACCCATCTCTGACGCGGTCCTAACTGTTGTATTTAAAAACCTGACTAGTGGGTATACTTACCAGTGAGCAGGAGCCAGCAGGACCTGTGTCTGAGATGGACTGAAGGCGACGGGGCTCTATGTGTGCAGGGCCCAGAGAGGGGCGGGAACTCAATCTCTTGCAAAGCAAGAGGCAACTTAATTAGAAACAAATGAGTCTGGAGAGTGGGCCTAGAGGGACCCCAACCTCTGGGGTAACCAGCTCCCAGAAGGTACTGCCAGAGGTGGGTATTGCCGACTCGTTATCCCAGAGCCAAAAACAGGAAACCAAGGAGTTCGTGCAGAAAAACGCGGATGTTTTTTCGGAACTTCCCGGCTGTACGCACTTAATAAAACACAACATTGTCACCGACCCTCAGACGCGGGTTCGACTGAAACCATATCGAATTCCTGAGGCTCGGAGACAGGCCATTATTCAGGAAGTACAGAAAATGTTGGAGCTGGGAGTTATTGAGGATTCCCAAAGTGAGTGGGCTAGTCCCATCGTACTGGGTTTCGGCCAGGTACATATCCACCATTGATTTGACAAAAGGGTATTGGCAGATTCCTCTCACTGATTCAGCCAAAGAGAAAACCGCCTTTATCACGCCCCAGGGGCTGTTTCAGTACCGTATTATGCCATTTGGGCTGCATGGAGCCCCTGCCACCTTTCAACGATTAATGGATGTCGTCCTAAAGCCCCATTTTCGATATGCGTCTGCATATCTAGACGATATCATTGTCTTTACTGAAAACTGGGACACTCATTTGTCCAAGGTACAAGCTGTCTTAGACTCCCTTAGAACCGTTGGGTTGACTGCCAACCCCAAGAAAAGTACATTGGGGTTGGAAGAAGCCCGATACCTGAGATATGCTATAGGAAGGGGAGTCATAAAACCTCAGGCGAGCAAATTGGACGCCATACGGGATTGGCCACAACCTGCCACTAAACGACAGGTTAGGGCTTTCTTAGGAATCGTGGGTTATTACCGGCGGTTCGTCAAACACTTTGCGTCCATCGTGGCCCCACTCATGGTTCTGACCAAGGGGTCAGCTTCCGTCACCGTGAAGTGGAACGCGGAGGCCAAGAAGGCCTTTCAACATTTAAAAACGGTCCTGTGTGACCAACCCGTGTTGGTTGCGCCGGACTTTACGCGGGAATTCATAGTTCAAACCGATGCCTCGGGGGTGGGCCTCGGCGCGGTGTTTTCACAAGTCGTGCACGGCGAGGAACACCCAGTAGGCTACCTAAGCCGCAAGTTTACTGAGGCAGAACGGAAATACAGTGTGGATGAGCGGGAGGCCTTGGCTGTGAAGTGGGCTCTTGAGTCCTTGCGGTATTATTTACTGGGTCGCCGATTCCGGATGGTGATGGACCATTCACCCCTGACGTATATGTCCCGTGCTAAAGAGGGCAATGCTCGGGTGATGCGCTGGTTCTTGGCGCTGCAGCAGTTTAAGTTTTCTGTGGAGCACAGGGCCGGCGCTGCTCAGGGTAATGCTGACGCGTTGTCTCTGACGCACTGCTTGGTGGCTTGCTGTGTCCGACCCCGCGGGCTCGAACAAAAGGGGTAGTGTGTGTGGTGCCGAGGGGAGAGGTGCTAGATGGCAGGTATGTTTCCCCTCGGTTCCTCTCATATGCCTCCCTGTATTGAGGAGAGGGCATGCAGTCGGTGCAATGTCAGCACAGGAGGATGGCTCCAGCAGACAGAGAGTTAACCGAAAAGCCTAAAACAGGTGCTGTAATTAGGAACCCAGAGAGAGAATGAGCTCAGTCTGCTGCTGAGCACCCAGGGAGAGGAGAGCTGCAACCACAGTAAGGAAGTGTGATTTGTTTGTTTTTCCCTAGGTTTTGTTTGTAAAGAGGATACATGTTTAGTTAGAGGCTAGATGGCCTAGTGTTTTGTTTTTGGTTTGTACTGGTGTATCAGTGACTGCTAACTGTGCACAATTAAAGAACCCGTGTAAAGCCTGTCGGTCGGCCCTTGTCTATGGTGTGATCACAGCCGCTCAGCTTCTATCAAGGCAGCGATCCCAGGAGCGACATCCCCCACGCCACAAATGATATACAAAAATCAAGACTGATTGCCGTGATCATATAGTGGTAGACACCAATCACCAATTCAAAGAACATGTTAAGAGATTACATTGCAGTCATGGTCGAAGATGTTGTTACCCTTGTAATTGTTCTAGAAAATGCAAAATATTTCTGAGAAAATTACTGCATTTACACATATTTTGTTATACACATGCTTATTTCCTTTGTGTGTATTGGAAAAACACAAACAAAAAAAAAACAGTAAAAAGGCAAGTTGGACAATATTTCACACAATACCCCTAAAATGGGAAAGACAAAATTGTTGGCACCCTCAAATTAATATTTGTTTGCATACCTTCATTCAATCGCTTTTTATTACCATCAACAAGCTTCTTAGAGTACCATTACACGTCGCGACATTGCATGCAATTTCACTGGCAATTTGCTGGTTGCAGTGAAATCATGGACACATTGTTCCATTTCTACATGGCAACAAAATAGAACAATGTGTCCATGATTTCACTGCAACCAGAAAATCGGCAGTGAAATTGCATGCAATGCTGCGAAGTGTAAAGGTACCCTAATGGCCACTTTACACGTCCCAACATCATTCGATGTTGGATACAACGGCGCGGGAGCGCGCATTTTTTGGGCAGAAATCCAAGATCGCATAGAGATGTTACACAGCGCCATATTGGCAGGCAACACAACTGCGATGTGTACGCCCCCTTGTACGAGCGACCAAGGAACGACCATTTAACATGGGAGAGAATAGGGGAAGTTGTACTCCAAATCGGTGTTGGGCTGTCACACAGCACGATCCTGCCAGATCGTCCATCCAATATCGGGCAGTTGGAGAGCCTGCTCATTTCTCCCCCGATATCGTTTTGACATCGTTCTTGCATCGAATTGTACAGTTACACCATACAACGCACGAACGATATCGGGGCCAACGCATGAACCATGTGACTCTTTATCAGAGTTGTACGACGATATCTGGACGTGTAAAGTGGCCATAACACTTTTCAACTAGAATATTGAACCAATCTTCTTTTGCAAATTGCTTCAGGTCTCTTATATTTGAAATTTTCCTTCCAGACTAATTGCTGGCTATTTTGGAACTCTTCAGCTTTTTGTTTCCATCCATTTCTGGGTGCTTCTTGAAGAATGTTTCGGGTCATTGTCCTACTGAAAGACCTATAACCTAGGATGCAACCCAAATTTCTACATTGGCACTACATTGTTACCAAAAATCCTTTAGTAATCTTCAGATTTCATGATGCCTTGCAAACACTCATGCACCCAGTGCCATAAAAAGCACAACAACCCCACAACATCTTTGAATTTTCTACCATATTTAACTGTAGGTAAATACAGGCCTCATAGGCCTCATTACATTTCAGTAAACAATAGAATGATGACCTTCACCAAATTGCTCCAATCTTGGTCTCATCAAGAGCTTTCTTTGAAGGATTTTAGCTAATGTACCTACATTTTGGCAAACTGCAGTCTAGCGTTTTTATGTCTCTGTGTCAATAATAGGGTTCTCTTGGGTCTCTCTCCATGTTTCATTTTATGACTTACTCTGATGCACCCTGAGCCTACTGGATAGCTTGAATTTCTGTGAACTTGACTAGGGCTGCTTATCCACTATCCACATCCTGTGTTGCAACATTTTTATCAAGTTTTCTCTGCCATACACAACCATGGAGATTAGCTACAATGTCATGGGATGAAATTTAAATTTCTTGATTATGTTGCGCACTGTGGACAAAGGTACACCAATATCTCTGGAGATAGACGTAATTTTGAGATTGTTGATAATTTTAACAATTTTTTTTCTCTAATCCTTAGTTCTCTTCTTTTTGTTCTCCATGCTTACAGTGGCACACACGGACACACAATGCAAAGATTGCGTCAACTTCTCTTTTTATCTGCTTTCAGGTGTGATTTGTATATTGCCCACACCTGTCACTTGCCACAGAAAAGTGTGAATAATATTCTCTAAACAAAGTTATATACCCACAATTTTGGAAAGGTTGCAACTATTTTGTCTGATCCATTTTGGGGGTTTTGTGTGATTTTTTTTCCAATTGGCCTTTTCTTCTGTCTTTTTTTCTGCCCCTAAAAAGTAACAATGGCTCCTATGTGCCCTTTTAAAAGTTAGAATACTCCAGCTGCCTTTACAAATAAATCTAAGTGCTTACTTAAAATATAATATTCTGAGCTAAGTGCCCATAAAAAAATAATAATGTCCACTAATGCCACATCAGTATATAATGTTCAGCAGTATATAATGTTTGCCCATAGCTCCCCTACATCCAGTATGATGTCCCTAACAGCTCCCCTATAGACAGTGTTTTGTCTCACACAGCTCCACTGTATATGGTTTCCTCCTACAGCCTTATTGATTTACCATAGAGCTTCATAAAAACAGTATGATGCCCCAACAGCTACCCATATACACGGTGAGTGTCCTACAGCCCACTAAACATAGGTATATCCTTGGTCATGTCCCTCCCTTTGATGTGAGCTCACATGCTGATGTTACATCATTCTCTACAAATGTCAGCTGGTCTTATCAGCCGACATGTGCAACTAACAAGAGCAGGTGGATTCGAGATCTGCTCACACCGTTTAACCCATTAGATTATGCTGTCAATCTCTGAAAGCATGATTTAACACTTCACAGTGGGGATTACGCTATTCCCAACTGCCACCAGTGACCCCATGATGAGATCAAGAGGCGCCAATGTGTTGCCGTAACAGTGAAGGGTCAGATGATAACTCATGTTGCTTTCATGACTCACTTACTGTATTCTTGCTTAACTGAAATAATTTTGCATATTTTTATGGTCAGAGCAGGGTGCAGCTTCTCTTTTTTTAAAGCCACGTTTCAAGCCTTTTCCAACTCCTGCAAATTCCAACTTAAAAATATTTCCTATGCCCATACAATGCTTAACCAAGTTTCTGAAAAAAATGCAAGCCCTTATCTTCCCCCTCCTTGACTACTGCAACCTCCTGCACTGTGTCTTCCCTTATAACACTCTCGCACCTCTCCAATCTATCCTAAACTTTGCTTTCCGACTTGTCAACCTATTCTAGAATGATCCTATTGTGACATACAAAGCCATCACAACCTGTCTCCTCCAGACATCTGTAAATGGTCTCCAGGTACTTACCTGCACATAACCTTTAATCCTCACAAGACCTTCTCTCCCCTCATGTTCTCTTCTAGCAATCGCATACAAGATTTTTCCCATGCACCCCCCATACTCTGGAACTGTCTACCCCAAAATATCATACTCTCGCACACCATAGAAACCTTCAAAGGGAACCTAAAGACCCACCTTTTGCTAAAAGCCTATGACCTTCAGTAACCCTCAGTCAACTGCACAACCAGCTCCACTCTCATCTACAGTATCCTCACCCATTCTTTGTAGACTGTGAGACCCTGTAGGCACGGTCCTCTCTCCGCCTGTACCACTTGGTGACTTATATTCATGAATACTGTACTTGTTTTAATTACCGTATATACTCGTGTATAAGCCGACCCGTGTATAAGCCGACCCCCCTACTTTTGCCCCCAAAACCTGGGAAAACCTATTGACTCGTGTATAAGCCGAGGGTGGACTCCAGCACAGGTATACAGCCCCCAGCAGTGTGGTATATACAGGCAGCAGCCCCCAGCAGTGTGGTATATACAGGCAGCAGCCCCCAGCAGTGAGGTATATACAGGCAGCAGCCCCCAGCAGTGTGGTATATACAGGCAGCAGCCCCCAGCAGTGTGGTATATACAGGCAGCAGCCCCCAGCAGTGTGGTATATACAGGCAGCAGCCCCCAGCAGTGTGGTATATACAGGCAGCAGCCCCCAGCAGTGTGGTATATACAGGCAGCAGCCCCCAGCAGTGAGGTATATACAGGCAGCAGCCCCCAGCAGTGTGGTATATACAGGCAGCAGCCCCCAGCAGTGTGGTATATACAGGCAGCAGCCCCCAGCAGTGTGGTATATACAGGCAGCAGCCCCCAGCAGTGTGGTATATACAGGCAGCAGCCCCCAGCAGTGTGGTATATACAGGCAGCAGCCCCCAGCAGTGTGGTATATACAGGCAGCAGCCCCCAGCAGTGAGGTATATACAGGCAGCAGCCCCCAGCAGTGTGGTATACAGCAGCCTCCCCAGCAGTGTGGTATACAGCAGCCTCCCCAGCAGTGTGGTATATACAGGCAGCAGCCCCCAGCAGTGTGGTATATACAGGCAGCAGCCCCCAGCAGTGTGGTATATACAGGCAGCAGCCCCCAGCAGTGTGGTATATACAGGCAGCAGCCCCCAGCAGTGTGGTATATACAGGCCCCCCGATTACCCACCCCCGTAGTTTATGCAGGCCACCCGATCCCCCCCCCCCGTAGTATATACAGGCCCCCCGATTCCCACCCTCCCTGTAGTATATACAGGCCCCCCGCGCTCTATATACAGGCCCCCGGTTGCAGCCACAGACCTGTAAGAGAATCGCTTTCATACTTACCCTCCTCACTGTCATCGCGCGTCCTCGTCTCCTTCCAGCTTCTTCCCGGCGCATCCACAATGACGTCATTGTGGACGCGCCGGGTACAAGCGGGAAGGAGACCGGAGGAGCGCGGGTAACAGCGAGGAGGGTAAGTATGAAAGCGATTCTCTTACAGGTCTGTGGCTGCAACCGGGGGCCTGTATATAGAGCGCGGGGGGCCTGTATATACTACATAGAGGGTGGGAATCGGGGGGCCTGTATATACTACGGGGGGGGGGATCGGGTGGCCTGCATAAACTACGGGGGGCCTGTATATACTACGGGGCGGGGGGATCGGGGGGCCTGTATAAACTACGGGGGGGGGGATCGGGGGGCCTGTATAAACTACTGGGGGAGAGCAATGTAATATGCACGGCTCCCCCTGCCGCTGATGGACAGGGGGATGCCGTGCATATTGCATTGCACTAATGAGCGGCCCCACGTGACCGGCCGCTCATAGTGCAGCCTCCCCCTGCCTCCTCCAGCCCCCGGACACCGGCCCCCCCCCACTCAGCTGTATAGTGACTCGTGTATAAGCCGAGGGGGGCACTTTTCAGCACAATTTTTGTGCTGAAAAACTCGGCTTATACACGAGTATATACGGTATGTATATCACATTTCACATGTAAATTAATGGTGCTATAATAATAAATAAATAAATCTAATATATAAAGCTAAATGTGTGTATGTATGTATGTGTGTATGTATATCCGGGATAGGCATCTACACCGTCGCAACTACAGCCACAAAATTTGGTACAGTCACACGTCTGGACCCCGAGAGCGTCATAGGCTATGTTGTGAGGCGAAATTTTAACCCTGCGTGTTCCAGTTCACCAAACAAATTTGCCCCTATCTACATAATGGGGAAAAAGTGAATGGAAAAGTGTTGGAGGAAAATCGACAGCTGTCAGCTATAGCCACAAAATTTTGCACAGTCACACATCTGGACCCCGAGAGCATCATATGCTATGTTGTGAGGCGAAATTTTAATCCTGCGCATTCCAATACACCAAACAATTTTGCCCCTATCTACATAATGGGGAAAAAGTGACAGTTACCAGTTGACAGTTGTGAATGAGAGGGGCTTAATGATAGCGCCAAAGACTAACAGCACATACCAGCATATAGTCACTAAGGTGGGGCCCCAACATGAGATATTTACCACGCACGGGGACATGTATACACACCACACGCACACAAACAGTAACAGCAAGTGTATAGTCGCTAAGCTGCAGCCCCAACATTGGATACTCACCACACATCCGAACAAACACACACACACCCCCAAGGGGACACACACACACCCTATAGCGACACATGCACTCACCCCACAGGGACACACACACACATACACACACCACAAAGAGAAACACACAACACAGACACACACACCTCACAGACCCCCCCCACAGGGACACACACACACATAGCCACCCTATAGGGACACATGCACTCACCCCACAGGGACACACACACCACAAAGAGACACACACACACACCACACAGACCCCCCCCACAGGGACACACACACACATACACACCCTATAGGGACATATGCACTCACCCCACAGGGACACACACACACCTCAAAGAGACACACACAACACAAAGACACACACACCCCTCACAGACATCCGCCCACAGGGACACACACACACATACACTCTATAGGGACACATGCACTCACCCCACAGGGACACACACACCACAAAGAGACACACATAGCACAGACACACACACCACACAGGCCCCCCCACAGGGACACACACACATAGCCACCCTATAGGGACACATGCACTCACCCCACAGGGACACACACACCACAAAGAGACACACACCACACAGACCCCCCACAGGGACACACACACATACACACCCTATAGGGACACATGCCCTCACCTCACAGGGACACACACACAGAACACAAAGAGACACACACAACACAGATACACACACACACACCACACAGACCCTCCCACAGGGACATACACACATACACACCCTATAGGGACACATGCACTCACCCCACAGGGACACACACACACACCACAAAGGGACACACACAACAGAGACACACACCACACAGACCCCCCCCCCACAGGGACACACACACATACACACCCCATAGGAACACATGCACTCACCCCACAGGGACACACACATACACACACCCCAGGGACACACACACCACACAGACAGACACAGATGTGCACAAATCACCTCACACAACTCGCCTCATACATGTGCTATCTTTAATTTCCAAACATAAACATCTGATTAAAATCAGCCAATGTGCAACACGTGCCATATAGGGAATTAAGGCAGATGTCAGTCACATGAGCTGTCTATTATGTGTATGTGTGAGGTAACAGATACTGCCCGGCCAGGGGGAGGGTTTACTGTTGGCTGGAGATTTATTAGGCTGCCTATAGCAATCAATCAAAGCTCAGCTTCTATTTTCCTATAGGTCATTAATATGACATATTCAAATTCTATTTTGTTATAGCTAACATCAGTTATTTATTAACCTGGGTGTAGTCGGGTACTACAGCTAGTAAATAAATAAATGTGGAATCACAAATTTTAGGAAATTTGACTCGGACTCAAGTCTCTGAGTATAGATCTGCTCCTCTATGCTTTAAACCTCTTAAGAGGAAAAATTTGCATTGTGGACTTGGCAAAATATTAAAAAAGAAAAAAAGTTAAAACATTTTTAGAATTGAGTCTCTTGACACACAAGAGAGGCATTGTATCATGACTTTTAAAGGTCAATAGTGTAGACTACATCTTGAAGCTTTCGTTTATTAACTACTTCTATTTTGTTATAGCTAACAACAGTTAGTTACTATCCCGGACAATGCTAGGGACTACAGCTAGTATAATATAACATTAATTTTTATGAAAAAGAGAAACACAGGCTTATTACAAAGTGCAATAAATCCTAGGGCCACACAACAACTTTGCCGTGATACAGGTTGTAAGTCCAAAGATGGCTACGTTTAGCTTATGTATGGCAGAACAAGGAAAATGGGTTGCACTGCAGCCATGACAAATGCTGAGTTAACGAGGTTAACAAGTAATGAGGTTGTCATAGAC
Source organism: Allobates femoralis (assembly GCA_033576535.1). NCBI lineage: Eukaryota > Metazoa > Chordata > Amphibia > Anura > Aromobatidae > Allobates > Allobates femoralis. The sequence continues at coordinate 492,892,357 of JARQOC010000002.1, forward strand.
TGTAATACAGGGGCTATGTGAAGAAAAGGCTTTAAGTGTAATATGTAATAAAGGGAATACGTGTGTGCTCTTGGTGTAATACAGGAGCTATGTGGGTGTACAAGCTGTAATGCACGGGGCTATGTATGAGCTACTGCTCTATTGTAGGAGACTATGTGTGAGGTCCTGGTGTAATACAGAGGCTATATGAGGCTTCCTGTTGTTATACAGGGGCCATGTGCAGCCTCCTGCTACACTACTGGGGGCTATGTGCATCCTCCTGCTGTATGCTGAGGACTGTGTATGGTCTCCTACTGTAATATTGGGGGCTGTGTGTGATCTCCTGCTGTATACTATTGGCTGTTTGTTGCCTCCTGCTATATTCTGGGGGCTGTGTGAAGCATCCTGGTGTACACTGGGGCTGTGTGGCCTCATGCTGTATACTGGGCCTGTGGGTAGCCTCCTGTTGTATACTGGGGGCTGTGTGCAGCCTCCTTCTGTATACTGGGGGTTGTGTGTGGCTCCTGCTGTATACTTGGGGCTGTGTTACCTCCTGCTATAATCTGGTGGCTATGTGGCCTGCTGCTGTATACAGTGGGCTGTTTGTGACCCCCTGCTGTATGGAGAGATTGCATGCGGCCTCCTGCTGTGTACTGAGAGTTGTGTGTGACCTCTTGCTATATACTGGGACTGCGTGTGGGCTGCTCTTGTAGGCTGGGGTCATGTGCGGGTTCCTGCTGTATACTGCAGCAGTCTGCAGCCTCTTGCTGTGAACTGGTAGCTGAGTGGTGTCTCCTGCTGTATACTTGGGTTGTGTGGCCTCTTGCTGTATACTGCTAGCTGTATGCAGCCTCCTGCTGTACACGGGAGGCTGTGTGCGGTTTCCTGCTTTATACTGCTGGCTGTGTGTGGCCTACTGCTGTATAATGGGGGCTGTTTGATGCCTCCTGCTGTATTCTAGGGCTATGTGGCCTCCTGGTGTATATTGATAGAGGGTTGTGTGTGACCTCTTGCTTTATATAGGGGCTGTATGCAGCCTCCTACTGTATACAGAGGGTTGTGTGTGATCTTCTGCTGTATACTAGGGGTTGTATTTGAACTTCTGCTATATACTTAGGGCTGTGTGTGCCCATTTGCTGTGTACTGGGGGCTGTGTTTGGGCTTCTAATGTATACTGGGAGCTGTGTGCCGACTCCTGCTTTACACTCTTTGTGGCCTCCTACTGTATAGTGGGGGCAATGTGATGCCTCCTGCTGTACACTGGGGCTGTGTGGTCTCCTTTTGAATACAGGAGGCCATGCGTGACCTCTTGGTGTTTCAGGGGTTGTATGTAGCTTCCTGATGTATACTGAGGTTTTATGCAGCCTCCTGCTGTATAATGGGGTCTGAGTCTGGCATCCTGCTGTATTCTAGGGGCTGTGTGGCCTCCTGCTGTATAGTGGTGGTTGTGTGCATCCTCCTGCTGTATACTGGGTGCTGTGTGTTACCTTCTGCTGTATACAGGAGTTGCATGTGGCCTCCTGCTCTAAACTGGGGCTGTATGTGTCACGCTTCCAGGGGAAGGCACCCTAGACTGGACCCACTGGGCCGTGGTACCGAACTGCCCTGGGTAAGTTGGACCTAATTTAACCAATCCCTATACAAGGATTGTCAGGGGCAAGCCCAGGGGGTCTAAATACCACGGCTGCTAGTATCAGGGGGGCGTCTCCTAAGGTTAGCCTATGCCTCTACTCTTCTTCATGGCAAGGATGTCCCTGACCTCATAGACATTCTCGGAGCTGAGAGGCCATGGCACGGTGCCGGAGGATGGATGGAAACGATTAAGCACTACCAGTTTCAACAACGAGACATGAACGGAATTGGGGATGCGAAGTGAGGCAGGCAGTCTCAACTTCTAGGCAACGATGTTGATGCGTCCAAGTACTTCGAAAGGACCGATATAACGCGGCCCTAACTTGTAGGATGGCATCTTCAGCCTGATGTGTCTGGAAGAAAGCCACACTTTATTGCCCGGAGATAAGATGGTGCATCTAAGCGTCTCTTATCGGCATGTCTCTTCATCCTGCTGGAGGCTTGTGTAGCGTCTCTGGTTTCTTGGAAAAGTCCACGCACAATGCAACGGCAGCCGGATTGCCGGACGCTGAGGACAACGGAAGAGGTAAACCAGGAGGTTGCCTGAATACCACAACAAAGGGAGATTTAGCTGAGGACTCACTAGAGTGATTGTTGTAAGCGAATTCCGCCCAAGGAAGGAGACTGGCCCAGTTATCGTGATGAGCATTGGCGAAGTGCCGGAGGTAGGTGGTGAGGACTTGGTTAATGCGCTCCACCTGCCCGTTGGACTATGGATGATCAGCCGAGGAGAATTCCAACGTGATGTACATATGCTTGCACAGCGCCCTCCAGAACCGGGAAGTGAACTGAACTCCCCTATTGGACATGATATAACGAGGAAATCCGTGGAGCTGGAAAATCTGTTCAATGAATATCTTGGCTAACTCAGGAGCAGATGGTAGACCGGGCAAAGGAACGAAGTGAGCCATTTCAGAGAAGCGATCCATGACTACCCTTTTGACAGTACAGCCGGAGAAGCAGGGTAGATCCGTAATCCATAGCTATGTGTTGCCAAGGAGCCGATGGGACCGGGAGAGGCAGTAGATGTCCAGCCGATAACTCCCCGGACACCTTATTTCTAGCACAGGACGGACATGAAGCAACAAAGTCGTGGACGTCTTGACTGATAGTAGGCCACCAATAGTGATGAGTAGGGATGAGCGAGTCTACTCGCTAGGACTCGTTACTCGGCGATTCTTAAGGGACTCGCTGGACTCGGGAATCGGCGAGTCTTTTAGCGAATACTCGCTCACTAACGAGTCCACATCGAGCGTAGCTTTGCGGCCGGCGCGTCGGCAGGAGGAGGTAAGGTCAGCTTTGACAGCACACCCCCCCCCCGGTTCTCAAGGCTGCCCGGACCTGACAGCACCCCCCCCCCCCCGGTTCTCAAGGCTGCCCGGACCTGACAGCACCCTCCCCCCCCCCCGGTTCTCAAGGCTGCCCGGACCTGACAGCCCCCCCCCCCCCGGTTCTCAAGGCTGCCCGGACCTGACAGCACCCCCCAACCCCCCCCCCGGTTCTCAAGGCTGCCCGGACCTGACAGGTACCTAAGTGCCACCCAGGGGAAGAGGCTCCAGCCAGCCGAATCCTAGCGAGTCTGCGATTCCGAGTCCTGTATTCTCTATTCGGACTCGCGAATCCCTATTCCCTATTCATTAACATTGGACTCGCTAGACTCGCCACGAGTACCGAGTCCTGGGCTAGCGATTCCGAGTAATTTAGGACTCGCTCATCCCTAGTGATGAGAGATCAAAGAGAGAGACTTCTTAACTCCTATGTGACCGGCAATTCTCGACGAGTGTCCCCATGCCAGGACCGCCCTCTTCTGATCCAGTGCTACGAATGTCTTCCCGGTGGAAGTCCAACTACACATAAGGGAGCCACAGTGATTATCTTGGTAGGATCGATGATATGGAAGGTCTCCTCTTCCACATTCGACTGCTGGAAGGACCTTTACAGAGCATCAGCCTTGACATTTTTACTGCCAGGCCGGAAGTGCAGTTCAAAGTTGAAACGGGCAAAGAACAGGGACCACCGGAATTGCCTGGGGTTGAGCCTCTGGGCGTACTGGAGATAAGCCAGGTTCTTGTGGTCTGTGAAGATAATGAATGAATGAACGGCACCCTCGAGGAGGTGTCTCCACTCCTCCAATGCCAATTTGATGGCCAGAAATTCATGATCCCCAATAGAGTAGTTGCGCTCCGATGAGGTAAATGCCTTGGAGAAAAACCTGCAGGTGACAAACCAACCTGAAGAGGATTTCTGGGAGAGGACAGCCCCCGCTCCTATGGAGGAGGCATCTACCTCTACAATGAACTGTCTGTTTACCTCTGGTCGGTGCAAGGCAGGAGCCTCGGAGAAGGAGCGCTTTAAGGTGGAAAAGGCGTTCTCGGCCTCTGGGGTCCAGTCGCAGGCTTTTGCTCCCATACAGATGATGGGCTTGATCAAGGACGAGAAATGGGGAATGAATTGCCTGTAATAATTTGCAAAACCAAGGAACGGCTGAATAGCCTTAGTCTCCACAGGACGGGGCCACTTCTCATGATCCATGCATAATCTGGAGTCAGAGATGATGTATCCGAGAAAGGGCAAAGAGGTCTGCTCAAAGACACATTTCTCCATCTTGGAATACAACCAATTCCTCCTCAGTCGCAGGAGGACTTGCCGCATGTCCCGTCTATGAGAGGACAAATCCTGGGAGAAGATGAGGATATCGTCCAGACATACCACCACATACGTGTACAACAGATCACGAAAGATGTCATTGACGAACTCCTGAAACACTGCGGGAGCGTTACACAACCTGTACGGCTTCCATTCGTCTCCGGCACGTATGCGGACCAGGTTGTATGCTCCTCGGAGGTCTAATTTCGTGAAGATGCGAGCCCCTTTGAGCCTGTCAAAGAGCTCTGGAATCAGCGGCAGGGGGTATTTGTTCTTGACGGTGATGGCATTCAAGCCTCTGTAATCTATGCAGGGTCGAAGGGTGCCCTCCTTCTTCTTCACAAATAAATACCCAGCGCCAGCAGGGGACGTGGATTTTCGAATAAAGCCCCTTGCCAAGCAGTCCGTGATGTACTCAGACATGGCTTGTGACTTGGCTGGAAACAATGGGTAGATTCGTCCCCGTGGTGATGTAGCACCAGGAACCAGATCAACAGGGCAATCATACGGCCGATGAGGCGGGAGGACCTCTGGCTCTGTTTTGTTCAAGACATCCGCGTACTGCCAATAGGCAGTTGGTGAACCAGGAAGAACAGAAGCAGGTTGCGAGGAACCGGGTGGCAGAACAGACTTCAGGCATCTCTCATGGCAGAGAGGACCCCACCGCAGCACGTCCCCTGAGCGACAGTCCAGGACACGTTCATGAACCCGTAGCCAGGGAAAGCTAGAGGAGCAGGGCATGGGAGAGACCACGCATTACGTAGAAGGCAATCTTTTCATGGTGTAGAGCCCCGATCTGCACCTCCACCTCCTCTGACACTTTGGTGACGAACTCCTGCAGCGGTCTGCCATCCACCGATGCAATCACACAAGGCGTAACCAGAGGTATTACAGAGATTCCAAGTCGAGTTACCGCCTCTTGCCAAATGAAATTTCCTGCTGCCCCAGAATCCATGTAGGCTAGCTCAGAAAAGCGTCTCTGCGGACATATCAGCTGCATGGGCAGGGTGAGGGGTTGAGAGGCATCACTCTCGCCTAGGACAGTCTCTCTTACGTGACCTAGGCGGAGGACTTCTCCTGGTCTTTCTGGACAATATCGGCACCGGTTGGATCTCCTTTCCCTGGCGGTTTCACGGGAGCGCTCTTGGAAGCGCAAATCGATGAAAGTGGCTAGTGAGATCAAGTCCTCCAGCTCGTCTGGGATATCCTGACCCGCGTGTTTGTTCTTTGTCCTGCCGGACAGGCCACGCCAGAAAGCTCCGGTCAGCGCTTCATTATTCCTTCTCACCTCAGAGGAGAGTATGCAGAAACGAATGGCATATTGCCCAATGGTGAGTGTCCCTTGACGGAGGTTGAAGAGTGACACCGTAGTAGATGCTACCCGACCGGGTTCATCGAAAACCCTCTGGAATGTCTTCAGAAAGGTTGACAAGTGGGAGACCACTGGGTCATCACACTCCCATAGAGGGTTAACCAACACCAGAGCCTCGCCCTCCAGGTGGGACACCACGAAAACCACCTTGGCCCGATCGGTGGGGTACTACTGTGGCAGTAATTAAAAGTGTAAGCAATACTGGTTGAGGAAGCCGCGGCACATCTTGGGGTCCCCGCTGTTTCTAGGTGATCTCCCAAGATGAGGCAGAGGATTCGGGACGCCACCCGGGGACCCGGACATAGGATGCGGCCTGAGCCGAGGCCGTTGTTGCAGACTGCACGGAGTCCAGATGATCGTCCACGGAGGATATGAATGACAGCCTGCAAGACTGCATGTCTCGTTGCGCTACCAGCTCCTGCTATAGGCTCACAGGCTGGGTGGCGAATGCCGGGTCGGAGGTTTGCAGGGAGGCTAACCAGGTATCTATGGACTGAAGACAAGCCGCTATACGGCTCTGACTCTCCGGAATATAAGCCAGTTCCTTTTACGCTGAGAGTGAGGTACCAGCGGGTTCCATGGCCTGATTATTCTGTCACTTTTCCGGGGAAAGGCTCCCTAGAGTGGACCCACTGGGCCGTGGCATCAAACTCCCCTGGGTGAGCTGGACCTAGTTTAACCAACCCCTATACAGGGATTGTCAGGGGGCAAGCCCAGGGGGTCTAAATACTATGGCTGCTAGTACCAGGGGGGCGGCTCGTAAGGCTCGTATGCTACGGCACAGCTAAGGATTCCGGGTAACGGTACAAGGCTAGGAGAGCAGGAATGGTGCTACCGGGGAAGAGCACAGCTAGGATTCCAGGTAACAGAGTACAAGGCTTGGAGAGCAGGAATGGCTCTACCGGAGGAGAGTACAAGGAAGGCCTGACCAACAGTCAGCAAGGCAGAAGCAAACTAAGTTAATAATCAGGCACCTTCCATCAGTAAAGGTGGCCTGATATACCAGAGGAAGAGCAGCTATTGGTCAAGGGGAGTGTCAGGTTGGACCGTGCAAGCCCCTATAGTCACAGGGGAGGAGTGCACCTAGTGCACCGCTGATTGGTCATATGAATACACCCATTGTAATGTGCTCATATGTGAGCCCGGTGGTCAGCTGACAGGAAGGGAACCCGGTGACGGCTCCAAGACACAGTACGCCTGGACGCCGGATGCCGGGTCGGCAGACGAGCAGAGGATGCCGACCTGGGAGAGGTGAGCTGGGGAGCAGTGCCAGGGGAACTAACAGTATGTAGCCTCCTGCTGTATACTAGGGGCTCTGTTGAGGGTCCTTCTATATAGAAGGTGCTGTGTGTGGCATCCTTCTGTATTCTGGGGGTTGTGTGCAGCCTCCTGCTTAATACTATGGGATGTGTGCGAGCTTTAGCTGTATGCTGAGGCTGTGTGTGGGCTCTTGCTGTATACTGTGGGCTGTGTGTGGCCTCTTGCTGTATACTGGGGGATATGTGCGGCGTCCTGCTGTGTACTGGGATCTGTATGGTTTCCTACAGTATACTGCTGACTGTGTGCAGCAGCTTGTTAGAAGAATAGCAAAGAGGTGTCTAAGTCAATTTGGGGTTTGTGTGGCTGCTGCTTCACTGAGAGTCATATCCCAGTGTGCCGCATTTTCCAAACATCCTTTTCTTTGGCAAGCTTCCCTTATTGTTTCACAGAAGTGCCTTCCCTATGTTATATTATGAATAACCCCTCTGACAAAGCTAATGTGAAACGTGCGTTTAGGGGTGTCTCCCTGGCCACTTACAGGTAATATGAGCTCTTAACATTCAACAACTAGCCTTTGATTGTGGTACTGTTCTGTTCAATTGCACCATGGCACTTGCAGTTTAGGATTATAGCCTTAGTTACCGTATATACTTGAGCATAAGCCAACCCGAGAATAAGCCAAGGTCCATAATTTTACCCCCCAAAACTGGGGAAATTTATTGCCTTGAGTATAAGCCTAGGGTGGGAAATGCAGCAGCCCCCCAGCCTGGTATATAGTCCCTCTCAAGACTGTATATAGCCTCCATCACAGTATATGCCCCCCATCACTGTACATAGCCCTTTATCACTGGTATATATCCCCAATACTCTATATAGCACCTATCAGTGTACATAGCCCTCCATCGCTGGTATATAGCCCCCACCACTGGTATATCGCCCCCCATCACTGAACATAACCCTCCATCACTGGTATATAGCCCCCACCACTGGCATATCACCCCCCCATTACTGTACATCACTCTCCATCACTGGTATATAGCCCCCCACCACTGTTCAAAGCCCCCCCATCACTGTATATAGGCATCCATCACTGGTATATAGCCCCCACCATTGCACATAGCCCCCATCACTGGTATATAGCCCCCATTACAGTATATGCCCCCCATCACTGGTATATAGCCCCCCAGCACAGTGTATACACCCATCACTGTACATAGTTCCCTTCACTGTACATAGCCCCCTTCACTGGTATATAGCCCCAATCAAAGTATAAGCTCTCCATCACTGTACATAGCCTCCCATCACTGGTATATAGCCCACATAACAGTATATGCCCCCATAACTGCACATAGCCCTCCATCACTGGTATATAACCTCACTACTGTACATAGCAATGATGTGACTGCTGTGCTGGTCACATGATTTAGAAGCCGGAGACAAGCAGGAAGAATAGAGGCAGGATGCCACGGTATCTGCAGAGAAGCATCAGAAGGGTGAGTTAAATTGTTTATTATGAGTGCCAATATGGGGGCATATAGTGTAATGGGGTGCTACTAGTGATTGAGTGTGTGTATGCTTAGCTTAATGTAATATGCGCTGCCCTCCTAAGGGTGATGCACAGGGGGATGCAGTGCATATCACTTTAAACTAATGAGCGGGGGCACGTGACCTCCTGTCTCCTCTGCTGCCCCCTCCTGCCTCCTCTAAATCCCGGACACTCCCTTCCCCCATAGCAAATACTGACTGACTCAAGTATAAGCCGAGGGAGAGGTTACTTTTCAGCACAAAAAGTGTGCTGATAAACTTGGCTTTTACTAGAGTATATATGGTATATTGCTAGTTCCCTATGGTGGGGTTGGTATTATGTGGGAAGGTACAGTATATTACTCCCTTGTGGTATAGAGTTGGCTATTGTGTTTACATTGTATGTTTATAGTACACACTATATAAATGTGCTTTTGCCATTTTGAATGTGGGCTTCCTAATTAAGTATGCCAGCTTTATAATACCTTCCTTGATTTTATTATATGTGTATTTGACTAATAACATGTTTCATATTTTGTGCACACTAGCCTATCTCCTGGATTTTTGTATATGATTTTGAATCAACCAGAGCTAAGGGATGGGGTACTCAGTCACCAGGTCTACTGAATACGGAGTCACGGATGGGCGGAATCCCGGTGCCGTGCCCTGGTGATCAACTATGGTAGATGTTGATGATGGGGAATTAAAGGGATTATCTACAGGGGATCGTGACACCACCTGTAGTGTCCGGTAATTTGGTACCGGCGCTGCCAGCCAGCCGCTGAGGTCATGGATGGGACAGCAAAGTGTGGTACACACTCCACAGGTGGAGCTTTACCTCAGGGCAGCAATAAAGGAAGATGGTGAGGGGGGCAGTGATGGAGGATGATGGTGAGGGAGGGCAGTGATGAGGTCCTTTCTGGCACAATGGTGAATTATAGCTGTTAAACAGGCACACAGACACACAGGGATGGTTGTTTCGGTACCTTTTACTGGTGGTCACATAACAGGTACAATCCAGAGTACTAAGCAGGTTCCTGGTGCAATTTAGGACTAACACCATGGAAAGTTATGAGGCCTCCTCTGTCTCTGTGCTCTGCATTGTGGGATGAGCCCTGCCTGAGCCTGAACCCTCCACTTCACTCTAATCTTAAACTAACAATGAGGTCCTCCTGCGCTGTCCCTGTTCCTCCTGTGGCCCCTGGTCCTGTGTTTGGTTAGTTTAATGTCCTGTTCTCTATCTCCTCAGGGCTGAACTCCTCCTGAGGTTACTGGGCTTTCTGCTGCGGCTCTGCAGGCTCGCAGCATCGTACTCCAGTGTCCAGTTGTGCTAAAGGGGTATATCTTCAGTCCCCTGTCCTTGTTCCCTGTCTCCTCTACTTGCCTCCGGCCCCTTCCCTGGGGTATGCACAGCCGACAGTTGTCCCTTGGTCCTGGCCTGTGTCTCACACCAGAGACCAACAGCTCTGCCTCCTCCTTTCTCCTCTCCTCACATGAACTAACTGCCAACTGTCTCCTGGGACTAACTGTCTCCACCTCTCAGCCTGGATCTTCTTAAAGGGGAACTGACCTAATGCAGCCAGTAGAGCTCCCCCTTCAGGTCTGGAGTGGTAGGTGGTGTGTGCTGAGCAAACCAAGGCATCAGTCCTTCCTTGCACCAGTGTAACCTGTGGCAATCCCCTGCAGGGGTGCCACAATTTCATGTTGCATTGGACAACCTTTGATTTAAATGTTCTAATACGAGTTGTATGAATGTCCTTTGTTACCTGTAGCAACCAATCAGAAGCTTAGCTGTAAGCCCCATGACCAATATCCAGGTTAACAGTCAAAAAAGCCCAGACAATATCTAATACCTTACACACAAACAGTAAATAGGATTTTTTTTGGGGGGGGACTGAGTGTAAAGCACAGGGTTAAAATTTTCCCTCAAAACATAGTTATAGATGTTCTCTGAGTCTAATGAGTTGACTGTGCCAAGTTTTGTGATTGCAAATAAGACAGTGCGGATTCCTTTAGTGAACATACACACATACAAACACACAGCCGGCTGCGTCGCCGCTGACCTCCGTGTTGCAGGACATGACCCATGGCTACCGTCGGGAGTCCCTACCAGGTCTTATTGTTTAGTGATCGCTGGAGCGTCGCCAAGTGTGACAGTACCCCTATTCTGACATGATCAGCGATCTCACAGCGGGGGCCTGGTCGCTGCTGCGTCTCGCACTGAGCGAGATCACTAACACCAGTCGGGGTACTTCCACTGCGAGCAGCCGGGAGATAACTGGCTAGCGGCGGACATCTCCCGCTGTGTCGCTGCTGACCTCCGTGCAGTAGGAGATGACCCGCGGCTACCGTCGGGAGTCCCTACCAGGTCATTTTGTTGTAGTGATCGCTGGAGCATCGCCAAGTGTGATGGTACCCCTATTCTGACACGATCAGCAATCTCACAGTGGGGGCCTGGTTGCTGTTGTGTCTCACACTGAGCAAGATCGCTTGTGCCAGTCGGGGTACTTCAGTTGCGAGCAGGCGGGAGATGACCGGCTTGCGCCAGTCATCTCCAGGCTGTGTTGCCGCTGACCTCCGTGCGGCAGGCAATGACTCGCGGCTACAGTCGGGAGATCAGCGGTGCTTGCAGTGGTGTGCGTGGTTCAAATCCAATTCGTGGCCGGACTTCGCCTTTCAGTGACTGGTCGCGGCTGGCCGGGCGAGACCAATCAGCAGCAGGATTTCCTTGACAGACAGACAGATAAACAGACAGAATTAGATAATTGTATAGTAGATAATAAAAATACATTTGGTTTTATCATGTTTTTATTTCATGTTGTGAATTTGGTTAAGAAGAAAAGTATGAAAGTCAGACCATAAAAAATATTTATCACAGAAAGATCATGGCTGGGGAAATCAATCTCACCTTTTCACTTCCATCTTATTCGCTAAAATGACCTGAAATTGGTATTAGTGAAGGATAAATTAAACGTTAAACCTTGAAGCTCAGGCGAAAAAAAAAATGAGCAATGATAATAGCAAAAGTGACCTCTAAAGCTTTGAAGTGTCAACCTATTCTAGAGTGATCCTATTGTTCTCTTTCCAACATTATTTTTCTTGAATGGCAATACTATGCATACAGCACATAGGATGAGCACAGATATGATTTTATTTATATACGGTAAATGTTACCTTTATTGTCCTTAGACATCTGTATATTTATAACATGTTTTATATACAGTTTTTAAAATAATATTACTATTATTTGATAAAAGGCCAATTAGACATATTTTAGAGACTGTAAAAGTACTTTAAAAATAACCTGACAGCATATACCGTACATGCTGCCCGAATCACAGACAGTACAGGTGCATCTCAATAAATTAGAATCTCATCAAAAAGTAAACTTTTTCAGTAATTCAATAAAAAAGTGAAATGTATATATTATATAGAGTCATTACAAACAAAGCGATTTATTTTAAGTGTCTTTTTCTGTTAATGCTGATTATTATGGCTTACAGCCAATAAAAACTCAAAGAAAATTACAGTATGGAGGATGAAGGGTTAAAAACTGTGCTGCCGTATTCCATGAGACATTAAAGGGTAAATACGTATAATATTGATTTATTAGTCTCACTGAAACATGGCATTATGGAATTGATTTGTTTTGTTTGTAATGACTCTCTATAATATACTGTATGTGTTTCACTTTATATATTGAATTGCTGAAATAATGTAACTTTTTGAAGATATTCTAATTCATTGAGATGTACCTGTATTTATCAGATGCTGGCAGTACTATTTCAGTTATATATGTCAACTCCGAAATAATGCAGTCTTTTCACAGAATAGCATAGTTTCATTGTCGTCGGGGACCGAGCCGCAACAGACACTAGTTGTACAGGTGGATCTAGGGTGGCTTTTCTATTCCTGTTGCCATACATGAAATACATAGGGATAAATCTATTACTCATGGTGAGTGGGTAGGGAGAATAGGTAGGGAGCTAGCCACGGTCCTGACTTATCAGCGGCAGCAGCTGCGTCCGGCTGCAACCGGACTGGAGGGCAAATTAGCCCTCCGGTTCTGTGTGCTGATCCGGTCTGGGGCTGTCTGGCTCAAGCGGACAGCCACGGATTGGATCACACTCGTAGTGTGAAGCTGGCCTGAGTGAAACAATTGCCATCATCAGAACGTAGCCCGCATTTGCTCGTATGCCTGCATGTTCCCAATCTATTGCAGTAAACACTACAAGAATTCTACGCTGAGTGCAGCTTTTCTTTTCTTAATGGACAGTATGGTTCTTATGTAACAAATAGAGCTTGTACACCTGTAAGTGGTTGGTGTTGATTCTGAAATGTAACTTGCAGTCGTGGTAAAAGTCCTCACACTCCAAGAAAGTGGTGCAGGTTTCCTCTTTATATCGACTAAAATTGAAAAAACGTTTTTAAATTATTAAGGCATTAAAAAAGCAAACAACCATTCAAATCAATTCCCTTTACCCAACACAAAACTAATTATAATAAAACTCTAAGGCTACTTCCGTCAGGATGTAACGGTATGCTACGTCACATCCTGGCTGAAGTAGCCTCTACACTCACTGTGGGTGTTCTAATATGGCCGCCCGCACACATACACACATACACACACACACACACCTCCATGCACTGTCCGCTATACTCACCACCTGCCTTGCGTCTTCCCCGCAGCCGCCGGGATCCTCAGTCCTCAGTTCCGCTGACATTTCGCCGCCCCTGGAGGACTGGAACCAATATGGCGTCCGTGAAGTCTCGCGAGACTTCCCGGACGCCATCTTGGACAAAGTATGTTGCCGCTCCTGGAGGACTGGATCCAATATGGCCTCCGGGAAGTCTCGTGAGACTTCACGGACGCTATATTGGATACAGTCCTCCGGGGGCGGCGACATGTCAGCAGAATGGAGGACTGAGGATCCAGTCGGCGGTGGGGAAGACGCAGGGTAAGTATAGCGGACAGTGCATGGAGGTGTGTGTGTGTGCGTGTATGTGTGCGGGCGGCCTCCGTCCTCTGCTGACCACTCTGCCCGCCGCACTGCGCTGACCACTCTGCCCGCCGCACTGCACTGACCACTCTGCACGCCGCACTGTGCTGACCACTCTGCCCGCCGCACTGTGCTGACCACTCTGGCCGCCGCACTGCGCTGACCACTCTGGCCGCTGCACTGCGCTGACCACTCTGCCCGCCGCACTGCGCTGGCCACTCTGCCCGCCACACTGCGATAAACACTCTGCCTACCGCGCTGCGCTGACCACTCTGCCCGCCGCACTGCGCTGACCACTCTGCCCACCGCACTGCGCTGACCACTCTGCCCACCGCACTGCGCTGACCACTCTGTCCACTGCACTGCGCTGACCACTCTGCCCACCGCACTCACTGCTAACTTCTGAGCCACTGTACAGTGCTGAACACTGAGCCACCGTACAGTGCTAAACACTGAGCAACCATACTTTGCTAACCACTTAGCCACTGCGCAGTGCTAACAACTGAGCCACCGCGCAGTGCTAACCACTGAGCCACCGTGCAGTGCTAACCACTGAGCCACCGTGCAGTGCTAACCACAGAGCCACTGCGCAGTGCTAACCACTGAGCCACCGCACAGAGCTAACCACTGAGCCACTGTGCAGTGCTAACCACTGAGCCACTGCGCAGTGCTAACCACTGAGCCACCGCGCAATGCTAACCACTGAGCCACCGTATACTCTGCTAACCAATGAGCCCCTGTATACTCTGCTAACCACTGAGCTTCCGTACAGTGCTCTGTGGAGACCCAGGGGTCAGTGGGTGCTCTCGTCCGCAGGTCCAGCCGCCTTTACAAAGACAGCGTGGACCAGGGCTCATCCCCAACTGAACGCCCGAGCTCCTTAACCGTGGGCGGAACACTACTCAGACAACACAGGTGAGGGAATCACAATATCAAGGCTTTATTGGATCCCCAAACAGTTAACAGCATATAACGCATAACCAAGCAGAACACATAAATGTAACAGGCGACAGAGTCTCACCCTTCCGCTGGCTCACCAGGGTTTAGAATGCAGCACGGCAAAGTCTGTAGCCAGGTGACTGTATCGTCCCAACCTGGGTTGCTTCCTTGTCCTTAAGCAGTCTATCACAGCCGAATCCGATAATCCGATACTGAAGTCCTCGTGGTTCTTTAGTTCTGATCCCCTTGGTCGGCACCGAAATGCCTAGGCCTAGGGTTATGGCTCGCTAACCGGATCCGAAGACCCTCGATTAGCTGCCTGTATCCAATCCAGTGACCTCTAGCCGGGACCGAAAATCCCTAGACTGAGGCCACTAGACCGAATCTAGCTCCAATCTGCTGGTCAAAGTGAACAGTCCTCCTTATATACCCTCAGCCCTCATTGTAGGATATTGGGGACGTCATGATTGGTGCAATAACACAGTCTTTTCATTGGCTGAACTCCAATCCTCATTTAACATAGTTTAGTACTATTGCAATCCAGATGCTGATTGAAATGCTAGCAGTGATACAATGGAACGTTAGCATGAGACAATCAGTCTGCAAAACATGACATTAACACAATAGTGGCTGGGCCTCAATCCACATTCACAGGGTAATAGACAATGGACGATTAGCATAATTAAGTTCTCTGGCCTTCAATGACAAACAGGTTAGATAATTACATTACCAAGCTAAACTTTAACCACAGAAATCTATGACAATACTGTAAGAAATTCTCCTTGACCAATACAAGTTTACAACCCAAAATGCAATATGATATGTCTGGATGAATAAGAAATCCTCCTACATTATATATTAAAGGGTCCATTTCGTCACATGCTCCATCCTCCTCCCCACCCCGCCACTTTGTCCTCCATCCTCCTCCTCCCACCGCTCTGTGCTCCATCCTCCCCCTGCCTGTGCTGCTCCATCCTCCCCCACCCCACCGCTTCGTCCTCTGTCCTCCTCCCCTGCCGCTCTGTGCTCCGTCCTCCCCCTGCTGCTCTGTCCTCCCCCTTCCTGTGCCGCTCCATCCTCCCCCACCCAACCGCTTCCTCCTCCTTCCTTTATCCTCCTCCCCCGCCACTCCATCCTCCATCCTCCCCCTGCCTGTGCTGCTCTGGCCTCCCCCACCCCACCGCTTCGTCTTCCGTCCTCCTCCCCCTGCTGCTCTGTGCTCCATCCTCCTCCTGTCTGTGCAACTCCATCTTCCTCCACCCCATCACTTCTTCCTCCTTCCTTTGTCCTCCTCCCCTCCGCCACTCCATCCTCCGTCCTCCCCCTGCCTGTGCTGCTCCATCCTCCCCCACCTGCCGCTTTGTCCTCTTTCCCCCCCCCCCTGCCGCTCCGTGCTTCATCCTCCCCCTGCTGCTCTGTCCTCCCCCTGCCGCTCTGTCCTCCCCCTGCCACTCTGTCCTCCCCCTGCTGCTCTGTCCTCCCCCTGCCACTCCGTCCTTCCCCTGCCCTCTGTCCTCCCCCTGCCGCTCTGTCCTCCTCCTGCCTGTGCCGCACCATCCTCCCCAACCACTTCCTCCTCCTTCCTTTGTCCTCCTCACCTCCGCCATTCCATCCTCCATCCTCCCCTTGCCTGTGCTGCTCCGTCCTCCCCCACCCCACCGCTTCATCCTACATCTCCTCCCCCTGCCGCTCTGTGCTTCGTCCTCCCTCTGCTGCTCCGTCCTCCCCTTCCTGTGCCACTCCATCCTCCCCCACCCTACCGCTTCCTCCTCCTTTCTTTGTCCTCCTCACCTCCACCACTCTATCCTCTGTCCTCCCCCTGCCTGTGCTGCTCAGTCCTCCCCCACCCCGCCCTTCATCCTGTCCTCCACCCCCCTGCCGCTCTGTGCTTCATTCTCCTCCAGCGGCTCCGTCCTCCCCCTGCCTGTGCCGCTCCATCCTCCCCCACCCCACCGCTTCCTCCTCCTTCTTTTGTCCTCCTCCCCTCTGCCACTCCATCCTCCGTCCTCCCCTGCCTGTGCTGCTCCGTCCTCCTCCCCCCTGCCGCTCTGTGCTTCATCCTCCCCCTGCCGCTCCTTCCTCCCCTGCCTGTGCTCCTACATCCTCCCACACCCCGCTGCTACCTCCTCTGTCCTCCATCCTCCTCCCCCTGCTGCTCTGTCCTCCATCCTCCCCCTTGCCACGCTGTCCTTTCCCCGCCGCTCCTTCTTCAAAGCTCCTCCCAATTCAGCCCTCACCGCCTTTCCCATGCAATCTCTATTTCTATATTCTAGAATACCCGATGCGTTAGAATCGGGCCACCATCTACTACAAAACTAAAGAAACAAGAAAATAAACAAATGAAAACTACAGTTCAGCACAAAAAAATTCCATTATCTCCAAAAGTACTCCATTAACATTAAGGAAAAAACTAAAAAAATTTATAGTTTTTAAAAAATGACAACAAAATAATTTATTTTTTATACTGCTGAAATTTCTACTAACTAGAGATGAGCAAATTGATCTGCAGAGGATCGAGTTAGAGATAAATTTCCTGAAATTTGTGGTTTCACATAAATTTGAATATTTTGAGATTCAATTTGTGCTAATCTTTTTTTTGTTACGAAATCTTAGGGATTATCATACCTTTCAGTGTGGTGATCACTTTCTCGGCCGTTTGAGATCACCAGTTCCCAGTTTTGTATGGCAGAGTCATTTTCCATCACAGTGTTGCTTGGTAATTCTCTTTCCTACAGGGAATAAGCTTTTATGGTCAGCAAGATTATATCTTTCATTCGCTTGCAACTGTAGAGTGTTTGCTCTTATGGTCAACAAGGTTTTTACTCTCTTAATCTTGTTCTCTTATATATCTCATCTAATGATCAGCATGGTATCTTTCTCCTCTGTAAAATGTAAGCATTTATGGTCAGTAAGGCTGGGTTCACATTTGCGGACCCCTCCGCAGCGTTCTGCAGAGGGGATCCGCAATGTGACCGCGGCGGCCGCGAGCTCCTATCTTTATAATGGGAGGGCACGGTGCTGCACTTGACTGCGCATGACCATGCGCACCCATTCACTGACATATGTGATCTGTACGCAGGCGGATGCCTGCGCACAAATCACCCAGTCTCGTCTGCACCAGGGACGTGACATGTTGCATTCCTGGTGCGGACAAGACTGTGTGATTTGTGCGCAGGTATCCGCCTGCGCACAGATCACATGTGGAAGTGAATGGGTGCGCACGGTCATGCGCAGTCAAGTGCAGCACCGTGCACTCCCACTATAAAGATAGGAGCTCGCGGCCGCTGCGGTCACATTGCGGATCCCCTCCGCAGAACGCTGTGGAGGGGTCCGCAAATGTGAACCCAGCCTAAGGTTCTCTCTCCCGTTCCCTCTCTCTTCTGTAGAGTTTCAGCTCTTCTGATCAATGGGGTTCTTTCACGCTCTCTATCATTTAAAGCAGGCATCCCCAAGTCCAGGCCTAGAGGACTGCACACAGTACAGGTTTTCAGGATTTCCTTAGTATTTCACAGGGGATGGAGTTAAAATGCCACTTCATTTAACAGCAGTCATCAGGCTTACAAACAGGGATTGCGGGGGGAGGACAGAAGGGAATTGGAGACCTCCCCCAGCAATCCCGTTTGTAAGCCTGATGACCACTGTTGAATAAAGTGACATTTTAACTCCTGGTCGGTGAGTGCTACTCCATCTGTTAAACGTTAAACCAGTGCCACTTTGAACAGGAAGTATGCACCAGTGGGATCAGGAGGAGTGTCAGCGTGGAGATGACCGGCGGTCTGCTGCAAGCTCTCTCTGGCGGACCCTGTGTCGGAGCGGAATGACCAAGAATGGTCCCAGACTGCTGCTGGAAAATGTTCATTGCACAGGGGAGGAAGCATGACCAATGCAGGTGATTCAATTATCAACTGTGCAATACTAAGGAAATCCAGAAAACCTGCACGGTGTGCAGCCCTCGAGGTCTGGAGTTGGGGACCCCTGATTTAGAGTATAGGCTCTAAAGGCTATAGTGCTTTCTCCCTCTTCTGTAGAATGTAAACTCTTATAGTCAACAGAGTCCTCTCTCTTGTAGTGTGTAATCTTTGATGATCAGCAGGATCCTCCCTCTCGCTCTCTCTTTCTCTCCCACAAAGCATAACCTCTTAAGATACCTTTACACGCCGCCACAGGAAGGAAGAAACCGCCAGGCATCGGACACAATTGTGCCTGTTGCCACAAAATCACTACGAAATGGCGGTGTGTAATTCAGGGAGTTCCTTCCCGTGTCTAGCAGTTCCTTCGGATACCTGTTTCTGAGCCATGCTCAAAAACAGGAAGGAACATTTCTTATGGTGGCGGCGTGTAATCAGGGCACAGGCACGGTATTTGCGTGGCCTAGTGAAATCCCTGGGGGTGTGCCACAGCGTCATGGTTACCATGCCCCATCAGCTATCATTGGTGGGGGCTACTGTGTAACCATTGGCTGTCCCTGCACAGGGCGCCATATTTACAGAGCTGACCAGTCACACTACACATTTGCAATAGCGTCATGTATTAGCCAGCCTTCCTGCACTGGCAGGCCACTCATGATGGTATTGCACTGTCTAATCACTATACCAGCGTCACGTAATACACAACTCTGTCACGCCTATGAACTTACGGCGCGCAATATGTACGCCCATATTCCTTTGTGGTAGCGGCGTGTAAACCAGGGAAGATACTCCACAGGAGGTAACCCGCGGCACCCGTCGGCACTTCCGGGGAACTCAAATACCTTCTGTGGAGCACGTTGTGGTGGCATGTATATGCGGCATTGGCGACCGGTATCCACCGTTAAAAATGCGCGCGTGCACGTGCGGTGCCTACCGGTTGCTGCACTCTGTGGCGGCGTGTAAAGGTACCATTGTGGTCATCAGTGTTCAATTTCTCTTCTCTCCCCTATGTATATTTCTGAGCAATTTTTTTTATTAGATTCTCCAAGCCCAATCATTAACAATCAAATAAAAGAGAGAAGAATAAGAAGCATTTAAGAAAACCAAGATGGATGAACACAGAACTTAAACACATGCTAAAAAGGAAGAAAGACATATTTATCAAATGGAAAGACAGAGGCATATCTAAAGAAGATTACAATGCATTTTGCACAACCTGCAGGATAACCATCAGATTAGCTAAAGTTGATAACAAATTTGTAAGTGCTGTCACAAGCAATGAAAAAAGAATTTGGGGGGAATATCAAAAGTAAAAAAGGTCAAAGATGCTATAGGATTTTTACAGGATGGAAATTGTGAAGTGGTAAAAAATGATGTTGAGAAGGCCAAACTTTTACATTTCTTTTTTGCATCTGTTTTCATTTGTTTTCGTTCAGAAAGGAAGTGCAAAATCAACTGATCTTCACTTGACTATCAAAGGAATAGAAGAATCAAGGCTATCTAAAAACAGAGATAGTGAGGGAATACCTAGCTAATATGAATGAATTCAAATCTCCAGGTTCAGACGAATTACACCCCAAGGTACTGAATGAAATAGCAGATGAAATTTTTCCCTCATCCCCCATAATCTTTGAAAATTCTTAGAGAACAGAAGAAATCACAGAGTACTGGATAATGTTGTCCCTATTCCTGGGGATGAAGATGGACCCAAGGAAATATGGGCCTGTAATCTTTACTTCTATACCAGGAAAGATCTTTGAACACATTATTAAAGCAATATGCATGCAATTACCTAGATAACAATGAAGTGATTAACCTGACAGCATTGGTTTGTAACAAGTCATATCAGAGTAACTTAATTTCCTTCTATGACAGAATCACTGACTGGGTGGATAAGGGAAATGCTGTAGATATAGTATAGGTTGACTTCAGAAAAAGCATTTAACAAAATCAGGGGCTGGCTGGCAGATCTTGCCCTGGGGGGCAGTCCACTTCTTCCAGCCAGCACCCAAGTGAGGACGGGGGGTGGAGGGGGTTGGTTCTGTCACAGGCCAAGTGAAGAGTGGGGGGGAATGCTGTTGGAGCGAGGCCAAGTGAAGAGCGGGAAGGTTGCTGCTTCACTCACCAGTCTCCACGCTGCCGACCGTAGCCCGCCTGCTGCTTCCCATGTCCTGCTGTGAGCTGCGGCTGCTATCACTGTAGGGGCGGCCCTAAATTAGAACTCAACCACTGGCCTGGAGAGCAAATTCCTCCCTGTCACCTTGGCCAGTCCGCCCCTGAACAAAATACCTCGTACCATCCTTATATCCTTATTGAAAAAATGGAATGGAAAAGGCAACTGTTAGGTAGATTCATAACTGGCTTGGTGATCGGTCCCAAAGAGTGGTCATAAATGGCTGCACATCCAGTTTGAAGAATGTCTCAAGTGGGGTACCTCTGTTCTGGGACCTGCGTGGTTCAACATCTTAATCAATGATTTAGATTAGGAATTGAGGGTAAACTGATTAAATTAGCTAATGTAACAAAAGCTAGGAGGGATAGCTAATACTAGAAAAGGGAGAGAGGGGATTCAAAATGATCTAAACAATCTTGAACAGTGGGCAGCAACTAATGAATGACTTTTATCAAGGGAACTCCTACATCTGGGCTAGAAAAATTAAAATAGCATATATAGGAAAGGAGGAACAAGGCTAAGAAACAGAACGTGTTAAAAATTCTTGAGTATACTAAAAGATTACACACTGAACAAGAGTCAACAGTGTGATGCAGCAACAAAAAAGCAAACACAATTCTGGATGTATTTACAAAAGCATACAGTCTATATTAGTTGAAGTAATTATTGCCCTCTAGTCTTCTTTGATCAGCCCTCATCTCGAATATAGTGTCCAGTTCTGAGCACAGCAATTAAAAAAAAATATATCAAGAGACTTGAGCAAGTTCAGAGTAGAGTGACTAGAATGGTGACCGGTCTGCAAACCATGTCTTATGAGGAATGGTTACTAGTGATGAGTGAGTACTAAAATGCTCGGGTGCTCGAAGCTCGGGCCGAGCGTCCCGAGATACTCGTGTACTCGGCCCGAGTAACGAGCCCAATGTTATCCTATGGGAGACACGAGTATTTTTATGAAATGACTGCCGGCTGCCTGGAAAAACCCTAAAAATGTCACAAAAGTCTCAGAAGAGTGCTGAAATGACATGGCAACACCATGGGGAAGACCCCTGGAAGCATTTCTCACTGAAAAGTCACAGCTGTGAACAATGTTGTCCGAGTTTCATGCCAATTTTACGGAGTGTCCAGAAAACCTTCCAAAATGACACCAAAATGAATATTTATGGTGGAAATGTTAAGGGCACATACCCAATAGTGAGATACAGCTGGTGTATGTCACTTTTTGTGATTACATAAAAGATTTTACGTGAAAACATTGTGCGACACTCCGATGACCCTGACAAGAGACGTACATGAAGCCCTGTCTACAAATAAAGTGCCCATTTTGAGGAACTGGGTCTATTGTAGTATCTTCCTTTGCAAGGGCAGTCCAAAATTCTGAGGTTCACCAATGCCCCTGGATACAGACATGCAGGATGGCCTGTAAACAAGAACTGGGTGTATTTTAGTATAGGCCTTTTGTCAGGGCAGCCAAAAATTGGGAGGTTCAACAATGACCCATGCTTACAGACATGTAGTAGGGCCTGTAACCCTCAAGTGGGTGTATTTTAGTATAGCCCTTTGGTCAGGGCAGCCAAAAATTGGGAGGTTCAACAATGACCCATGCTTACAGACATGTAGTAGGGCCTGTAACCCTCAAGTGGGTGTATTTTAGTATAGCCCTTTGGTCAGGGCAGACAAAAATTGTGAGGTTCAACAATGACCCATGCTTACAGACATGTAGTAGGGCCTGTAACCCTCAAGTGGGTGTATTTTAGCCTAGGCCTTTGGCCAGGGCAGCCAAAAATTAGGAGGCTCCTCTTTGTCCCTGGATAGAGACGTGCAGGAGGGCCTGTAACCCTCAAGTGGGTGTATTATAGTATAGGCCTTTTGTCAGGGCAGCCAAAAATTGGGAGGTTCAACAATGACCCATGCTTACAGACATGTAGTAGGGCCTGTAACCCTCAAGTGGGTGTATTTTAGTATAGGCCTTTTGTCAGGGCAGCCAAAAATTGGGAGGTTCAACAATGACCCATGCTTACAGACATGTAGTAGGGCCTGTAACCCTCAAGTGGGTGTATTTTAGTATAGCCCTTTGGTCAGGGCAGACAAAAATTGGGAGGTTCAACAATGACCCATGCTTACAGACATGTAGTAGGGCCTGTAACCCTCAAGTGGGTGTATTTTAGTATAGCCCTTTTGTCAGGGCAGCCAAAAATTGGGAGGCTCCTCTTTGTTCCTGGATAGAGACGTGCAGGAGGGCCTGTAACCCTCAAGTGGGTGTATTTTAGTATAGCCCTTTGGTCAGGGCAGCCAAAAATTGGGAGGTTCAACAATGACTCATGCTTACAGACATGTAGTAGGGCCTGTAACCCTCAAGTGGGTATATTTTAGCCTAGGCCTTTGGCCAGGGCAGCCAAAAATTAGGAGGCTCCTCTTTGTCCCTGGATAGAGACGTGCAGGAGGGCCTGTAACCCTCAAGTGGGTGTATTGTAGTATAGCCCTTTGGTCAGGGCAGCCAAAAATTGGGAGGTTCAACAATGACCCATGCTTACAGACATGTAGTAGGGCCTGTAACCCTCAAGTGGGTGTATTTTAGTATAGCCCTTTGGTCAGGGCAGCCAAAAATTGGGAGGCTCCTCTTTGTCCCTGGATAGAGACGTGCAAGAGGGCCTGTAACCCTCAAGTGGGTGTATTTTAGTATAGCCCTTTGGTCAGGGCAGACAAAAATTGGGAGGCTCCTCTTTGTCCCTGGATAGAGACGTGCAGGAGGGCCTGTAAACCTCAAGTGGGTGTATTGTAGTATAGGCCTTTTGTCAGGGCAGCCAAAAATTGGGAGGTTCAACAATGACCCATGCTTACAGACATGTAGTAGGGCCTGTAACCCTCAAGTGGGTGTATTTTAGCCTAGGCATTTGGCCAGGGCAGCCGAAAATTAGGAGGCTCCATATTGTCCCTGGATAGAGACGTGCAGGAGGGCCTCAAAACTCAAAATTTTTCACATTGAAAAGATGCGGGTATCCTGTCTTTGTAATGCCCATTCAAAAAGAATGGGTGTAAAAATTTACCACTGGGGGTATACCTGAAACAACAGCCAAACTATTGTAATGGTCATCATGGTGGCACATGAGGAGAAGGAGGAGCAGTCCAGCGATTAGCCAAGGAATAGGAAGACGACGTGGTGGATGATCCAGTAGCTAACCCAACCTGGCAGGAGTATATGCAGAGCGAGGACAGCAGTGCACAGGGGGAGGGAGGCATAGCATCCCAACAGGCAGTACGAAGCAGGGTCGGGTACGCAGGCATAAGGCAGGCAACCGTTCCCCGGAACAACAACACGACACAAGGTGCCTGTGCAAATGTTAGGTCTTCCCGAGTCTGGCAATATTTTCAGTTGGCTCCAGATGACTCTAAAAAGGCCATTTGCAACACCTGCCATGCCAGCATCAGCAGGGGTACGAAAAGTAGCAGCCTGACCACCACCAGCATGATCAGGCACATGTCAGCCAAACACTCGACTTTGTGGAAAGTACAACAGAGTCGAGGAGCGGTGCTTGCTGATGTCACTGCTACGTCTTTGTCTGTTGTGCGTGCGAGCCAATCCCCTGTCCATGCTGGCCGCGAACAAGCCTCCGGCCTTGCACCTGAAGTTGCCCACGTACAAATTACACCACCATCAAGCACGTCCTTGTCCCAGCGCAGTGTTCAATTATCCATTCAGCAAAAATTTGAACGGAGGCGCAAATACGCTGCCAACGCCCCACATGCCACAGTCCTGAATGATCACATTTCGCGACTCATTGCGCTACAAATGTTGCCTTTCCGGCTGGTGTAGACGGCAGCATTCTGCGACCTGATGGCGGCTTCTGTCCCACGTTACTCGGTCCCCAGCCGCCACTATTTCTCCAGATGTGCCGTCCCCGCATTGCATAACCACGTGTCCAACAGCATCACACGTGCCCTGAACAACGCTGTTTCAGCCAAAGTCCACCTAATAATAATAATAATAATACAGCTTTATTTATATAGCGCCAACATATTACGCAGTGCTTTACAATGTAGGGTTAGAGTACAGAAAATATAATACAGTAAGTAATTACAGTAGAGAACAAATACAGTAGAATAATTGGATACAAAACAATAGGCATAGAATCAATGTAAAAAAGAAAATACAAAAAATAAAGCAAGAAATGAAGGTAACCCTGCTCAAAAGAGCTTACAATCTACAACGGGATAGGGGTTGCACAAGGTACAGGGGCTTATTGCACTGATGGTCCAGGCATCTCGAGGAAATGGGGCATAGAACTAAGCTTACATGGATGGTCATTATACAGTCTGTGTAGACCTTTTTGGTTTGGTGGAGTTTGTAGAAGAGTAATGTCCAGAGGGATAGGCCACTATCTACAGTACAAAGGACTTCTATTAGGGAGTATGATAGGCCGCCTTAAAAAGATGCGTTTTTAGGGATCGTCTGAAGCCATGCAAGTTGTGGATAGTCCTGATTTCTTTTGGTAAAGCATTCCAGAGGTTTGGTGCAGCTCTGGAGAAGTCTTGGAGCCGGGAGTGGGAGGATCGGATTATTACCGATGTCACTCGAAGGTCATTTGAGGAACGTAGAGCGCGAGTGGGGTGATAGACAGAAATGAGGGAGGAGAGGTAGGGGGGTGCTGCACTGTGAATAGCTTTGTGGGTGATAAGAAGCAATTTGAATTTGATGCTGTAGTATACGTGCAGCCAGTGCAATGACTGGCGCAGAGCAGAGGCATCTGAGTAACGATTGGCCAGATGGGTGATCCTGGCTGCTGCATTAAGGATGGACTGGAGAGGATAAACTCTGGTGAGGGGGAGGCCGCTTAATAGAGAATTGCAATAGTCAAGGCGGTAATGGATTAGGGCCACGGTGAGGGTTTTTGTTGTTTACAGGGTGAGAAAGGGACGGACTCTGGAGATATTCTTCAAGTGTGAGTGACATGAGCGGACGAGACATTGTGTGTGGGAGGAGAAGGAGAGATCGGTGTCAAACATAACACCCAGACAACGAGCCTGCTGCCTAGGCATTATCGTGGTGCCACAAACTGAGAGAGAGATGTCCGATTTAGGGAGGTTAGTGGATGGGGGGAGCAGAAGAAGTTCAGTTTCGGAAAGGTTTAGTTTCAAATAGAGAGTGGACATGATATTGGAAACTGCAGCTAGACAGTCATTGCTGTTCTTTAATACCTCAGGGGTAAGGTCAGGGGCTGAAGTGTATAACCACAGACACGTGGACAAGTGCTTGTGGGCAAGGCCGCTACATCTCCTTGACAAAACACTTTGTTAATATTGTGGAGGCTCTGACACAGTCTGATCGAGGGACGGAACACGTCCTTCCCACACCAAGGATAGCAGGCCCTACCTCTGTCAGGGTTTCACCGACACTCTACAGCTCCGGAATGTCATGCTCTTCAGCCTCCTCCTCCTCCTCCTGCTCATCCTCATTCACTGTACCCTCCACACCAGTCCCAAGCTGGAAGCACTGCAGCACTGCCTCTGCGAAGCGGCAACAGGCTGTGCTGAAGCTAGTCTGCATAGGTGACAAACCCCACAATGCAGAAGAGGTGTGGACAGCTCTGAAACAGGAGGCAGATCACTGGCTCACACCTCTGAACCTAAAGCCAGGAAAGGTCGTGTGTGACAATGGACGGAACTTGGTGGCAGCATTGAGGCGAGGCCAGCTGACGCATGTTCCATGCGTGGCCCACGTGCTCAACCTGGTGGTTCAGAGGTTTGTAAAGTCATACCCAGAGCTGTCTGAACTGCTGGTAAAAGTTCGCCGTCTGTCTGCACATTTCCGCAAGTCACCTGCTGCTTCAGCCGACCTTGGCGGATTTCAGCGCCGTTAGCGTCTTACGGCCCACAGACTGGTGTGTGATGTCCCCACGCGTTGGAATTCAACTCTGCACATGTTGGTCAGGATATGTGATCAGAAGAGGGCAGTTGTTGACTACCTGCATCACCTAAGCCGTCGGGAAATGGTTCAAACTCCACACATAACACCCGAGGAGTGGAGATGGATGTCCGACCTATGTACCGTCCTCCAAAACTTTGAGGACTCCACCCAGATGGTGAGCGGCGATGACGCCATTATTAGCGTCACCATACCACTACTCTGCCTTCTAAAACGGTCTCTGCTGAAAAACAAAGAGGATGCATTGCAGGCCGAGCGCGATGACTTGGAGCAAGAAACAGTAGTGGGTGTGGGTGAAAACACAGAGTCCAGCCTCATCTCATCACAACGTGCAGTGGAGGACTATGACGAGGAGGAGGAGGATGAAGACATGGAGCAACTCTCTGGCCAAATTGAGGTTATGACATGCACACCAGTCATACCCTCGATTCAGCGTGGCTGGCCAGAGGACAGGGGAGATGAGGAGGAGGAGGAGGAGGACAGCATGTTCAGTCATCGTGTTGGTCTGGATACTAAAGTGATGGCTGTTAAGAGTCTGGCGCACATGGCTGACTTTATGGTAAGCTGCCTGCCTCGTGACCCTCGCGTTCAGAACATCTTGGCTGACAATCTGTACTGGTTGGCAACACTGTTAGACCCACGGTACAAGGAGAACTTTATGTCTGTCATTCCTGAGGCGGAGAGGTCAGCCAAAACGCAGCAGTTCCAGAAGGCCATAGTCACGGAAGTAGGCAAATCATTCCCCTCACAAAACGCTAGCGGCATAGGTCAGGAATCGGTGGACAACCAAGGCGTACGGCCGAGATGGGCACAAGTCCAATCCGCCAAAGGTAGGGGAACAGTCTTTACGAGGTGGGACAGTTTTCTCAGCCCCTCATGTACCACAGCCCCTGAGGTGCGGGGTAGTGACACAAGAAATGCTAAGTTTGGTCAGATGCTGAAGGAGTACCTTGCCGATCGAACAACTGTACTGCGAGATTCCTCTGTGCCTTACAATTATTGGGTCTCCAAGCTGGACACGTGGCATGA
Source organism: Allobates femoralis (assembly GCA_033576535.1). Taxonomy (NCBI): domain Eukaryota; kingdom Metazoa; phylum Chordata; class Amphibia; order Anura; family Aromobatidae; genus Allobates; species Allobates femoralis. The sequence continues at coordinate 492,919,739 of JARQOC010000002.1, forward strand.
ATTGGCTCTCTACGCCTTGGAAGTCCTGGCCTGCACTGCCGCTAGCATTTTGTCACAGCGTGTTTTCAGTGCCGCAGGTGGAATCATTACTGATAAACGCAACCGCCTGTCAACTGAAAATGCAGACAGGCTGACTGAGATAAAGATGAACAAGGGTTGGATTGGGCCAGACTTCACCACACCACCAACAAATGACAACTGAATTTAAATTTTGTAATGGGAATTTGCCATGTACCTCCACTGACCCATGGGTACACACTTCTGGACTTCCGAGTGTCCAAGTGTGGGATCAGTAATGTCCGTGGACGTGCACTCAGCCAGTTGGTAGGAAGGAGGATCAGGTTGGGAAATGTGCGGTGCAGTATCACGGCTACTGACAATTGACCGTGTGGAAGACAGGGTGTTTGTGGAGGTGCCAATCAGACTTGAAGCATTATCCGCTATCCAAATAACAAGCTGTTGACACTAGTGTTGGTTCAAGAGCGTAGTACTGCAGCGGGCCCCAACAATTTGGGACAGGACGTGTGAGCGAGTAGATGTGCCACATTTCTTGTTGCGAAATTAGTGCTTGCACACGACCTCGGCCTCTGCCTGCACCACCATCACGTTCACCTCCTTGTTCCTTGCCAACGCCCTTGCGCATTTTCCTTGTATACAGCGACAACAGTCACAGGAGAGGATTTTAGTCCCTAACCTGTATCAAGGTATGACGTACACCAGTCTGGTGACTGTTCAGATCACAAGAGATTAGGATTTTAGTTCCCTAACCTGTATCAAGGTATGACGTACACCAGTCTGGTGACTGTTCAGATCACAAGAGATTAGAATTTTAGTTCCCTAACCTGTATCAAGGTATGACGTACAACAGTGTGGTGACTGTTGAGATGACAAGAGTTAGGATTTTAGTTCCCTAACTTGTAGAAACTTATGACGTACAACAGTGTGGTGACTGTTGAGATGACAAGAGTTAGGATTTTAGTTGCCTAACTTGTAGAAACTTATGACGTACAACAGTGTGGTGACTGTTGAGATGACAAAAGTTAGGATTTTAGTTCCCTAACCTGTAGAAACGTATGACGTACAACAGTGTGGTGACTGTTGAGATGACAAGAGTTAGGATTTAAGTTCCCTAACCTGTAAAAACGTATGATGTACAACAGTGTGGTGACTGTTGAGATGACAAGAGTTAGGATTTTAGTTCCCTAACTTGTAGAAACTTATGACGTACAACAGTGTGGTGACTGTTGAGATGACAAGAGTTAGGATTTTAGTTCCCTAACCTGTAGAAACGTATGACGTACAACAGTGTGGTGACTGTTGAGATGACAAGAGTTAGGATTTTAGTTCCCTAACCTGTAGAAACGTATGACGTACAACAGTGTGGTGACTGTTGAGATGACAAGAGTTAGGATTTTACTTCCCTAACCTGTAGAAACGTATGACGTACAACAGTGTGGTGACTGTTGAGATGACAAGAGTTAGGATTTTAGTTCCCTAACCTGTAGAAACGTATGACGTACAACAGTGTGGTGACTGTTGAGATGACAAGAGTTATGATTTTAGTTCCCTAACTTGTAGAAACTTATGACTTACAACAGTGTGGTGACTGTTGAGATGACAAGAGTTAGGATTTTAGTTCCCTAACCTGTAGAAACGTATGACGCACAACAGTGTGGTGACTGTTGAGATGACAAGAGTTAGGATTTTAGTTCCCTAACCTGTAGAAACGTATGACGTACAACAGTGTGGTGACTGTTGAGATGACAAGAGTTAGGATTTTACTTCCCTAACCTGTAGAAACGTATGACGTACAACAGTGTGGTGACTGTTGAGATGACAAGAGTTAGGATTTTAGTTCCCTAACTTGTAGAAACTTATGACGTACAACAGTGTGGTGACTGTAGAGATGACAAGAGTTAGGATTTTAGTTCCCTAACTTGTAGAAACGTATGACGTACAACAGTGTGGTGACTGTTGAGATGACAAGAGTTAGGATTTAAGTTCCCTAACCTGTAGAAACGTATGACGTACAACAGTGTGGTGACTGTTGAGATGACAAGAGTTAGGATTTTAGTTCCCTAACTTGTAGAAACGTATGACGTACAACAGTGTGGTGACTGTTGAGATGACAAGAGTTAGGATTTAAGTTCCCTAACCTGTAGAAACGTATGACGTACAACAGTGTGGTGACTGTTGAGATGACAAGAGTTAGGATTTTAGTTCCCTAACTGGTAGAAACTTATGACGTACAACAGTGTGGTGACTGTTGAGACGACAAGAGTTAGGATTTTAGTTCCCTAACTTGTAGAAACTTATGACGTACAACAGTGTGGTGACTGTTGAGATGACAAGAGTTAGGATTTTAGTTCCCTAACTTGTAGAAACTTATGACGTACAACAGTGTGGTGACTGTTGAGATGACAAGAGTTAGGATTTTAGTTCCCTAACCTGTAGAAACGTATGACGTACAACAGTGTGGTGACTGTTGAGATGACAAGAGTTAGGATTTTAGTTCCCTAACCTGTAGAAACGTATGACGTACAACAGTGTGGTGACTGTTGAGATGACAAGAGTTAGGATTTTAGTTCCCTAACCTGTAGAAAGGTATGACGTACAACAGTGTGGTGACTGTTGAGATGACAAGAGTTAGGATTTTAGTTCCCTAACCTGTATTAAGGTAGTACGTACACCTGTCTGGTGACTGTAATGGTTTGAAGAGAGGATTTTAGTCCCTAACCTGTATTACGGTAGTACGTACACCTGTCTGGTGACTGTTTTGATGACAAGAGTTAGGATTTTAGTTCTCTAACCTGTATTAAGGTAGTACGTACACCTGTCTGGTGACTGTAATGGTTTGAAGAGAGGATTTTAGTGCCTAACCTGTATTAAGATAGTACGTACACCTGTCTGGTGACTGTTTTGATGACAAGAGTTAGGATTTTAGTTCCCTAACCTGTATTAAGGTAGTACGTACACCTGTCTGGTGACTGTAATGGTTTGAAGAGAGGATTTTAGTCCCTAACCTGTATTAAGGTAGTACGTACACCTGTCTGGTGACTGTTTTGATGACAAGAGTTAGGATTTTAGTTCCCTAACCTGTATTAAGGTAGTACGTACACCTGTCTGGTGACTGTAATGGTTTGAAGAGAGGATTTTAGTCCCTAACCTGTATTAAGGTAGTACGTACACCTGTCTGGTGACTGTTTTGATGACAAGAGTTAGGATTTTAGTTCCCTAACCTGTAGAAACGTATGACGTACAACAGTGTGGTGACTGTTGAGATGACAAGAGTTAGGATTTTAGTTCCCTAACCTGTAGAAACGTATGACGTACAACAGTGTGGTGACTGTTGAGATGACAAGAGTTAGGATTTTACTTCCCTAACCTGTAGAAACGTATGACGTACAACAGTGTGGTGACTGTTGAGATGACAAGAGTTAGGATTTTAGTTCCCTAACCTGTAGAAACGTATGACGTACAACAGTGTGGTGACTGTTGAGATGACAAGAGTTATATTTTAGTTCCCTAACCTGTAGAAACGTATGACGTACAACAGTGTGGTGACTGTTGAGATGACAAGAGTTAGGATTTTAGTTCCCTAACCTGTAGAAACGTATGACGTACAACAGTGTGGTGACTGTTGAGATGACAAGAGTTAGGATTTTACTTCCCTAACCTGTAGAAACGTATGACGTACAACAGTGTGGTGACTGTTGAGATGACAAGAGTTAGGATTTTAGTTCCCTAACTTGTAGAAACTTATGACGTACAACAGTGTGGTGACTGTAGAGATGACAAGAGTTAGGATTTTAGTTCCCTAACTTGTAGAAACGTATGACGTACAACAGTGTGGTGACTGTTGAGATGACAAGAGTTAGGATTTAAGTTCCCTAACCTGTAGAAACGTATGACGTACACAGTGTGGTGACTGTTGAGATGACAAGAGTTAGGATTTTAGTTCCCTAACTTGTAGAAACTTATGACGTACAACAGTGTGGTGACTGTTGAGATGACAAGAGTTAGGATTTTAGTTCCCTAACTTGTAGAAACTTATGACGTACAACAGGTGTGGTGACTGTTGAGATGACAAGAGTTAGGATTTTAGTTCCCTAACTTGTAGAAACTTATGACGTACAACAGTGTGGTGACTGTTGAGATGACAAGAGTTAGGATTTTAGTTCCCTAACCCGTAGAAACGTATGACGTACAACAGTGTGGTGACTGTTGAGATGACAAGAGTTAGGATTTTAGTTCCCTAACCCGTAGAAACGTATGACGTACAACAGTGTGGTGAGTGTTGAGATGACAAGAGTTAGGATTTTAGTTCCCTAACCTGTATTAAGGTAGTACGTACACCTGTCTGGTGACTGTAATGGTTTGAAGAGAGGATTTTAGTCCCTAACCTGTATTACGGTAGTACGTACACCTGTCTGGTGACTGTTTTGATGACAAGAGTTAGGATTTTAGTTCCCTAACCTGTATTAAGGTAGTACGTACACCTGTCTGGTGACTGTAATGGTTTGAAGAGAGGATTTTAGTCCCTAACCTGTGTTAAGGTAGTACGTACACCTGTCTGGTGACTGTTTTGATGACAAGAGTTAGGATTTTAGTTCCCTAACCTGTATTAAGGTAGTACGTACACCTGTCTGGTGACTGTAATGGTTTGAAGAGAGGATTTTAGTCCCTAACCTGTATTAAGGTAGTACGTACACCTGTCTGGTGACTGTTTTGATGACAAGAGTTAGGATTTTAGTTCCCTAACCTGTATTAAGGTAGTACGTACACCTGTCTGGTGACTGTAATGGTTTGAAGAGAGGATTTTAGACCCTAACCTGTATTAAGGTAGTACGTACACCTGTCTGGTGACTGTTTTGATGACAAGAGTTAGGATTTTAGTTCCCTAACCTGTATTAAGGTAGTACGTACACCTGTCTGGTGACTGTAATGGTTTGAAGAGAGGATTTTAGTCCCTAACCTGTATTAAGGTACTAAGTACAAGAGTGTGGTGACTCTGATGGTCACAGAAAAGCTTGGATTCCAATCTGTATCACCCTGCCTATATCCTCCTAGATTAGTCCTGAGAAGGACTGTTCTGGTCACGCGAAATCTTGGACTCCGATCTGGATCACCCTGCCTATGTCCTCCTAGATTAGTCCTGAGAAGGACTGTTGTGGGCAGCAGCAGTTTGCAGCCCTGATCCGGATCTACCTATGAGGGCCGCAAATCTGTCCCTAATCAGCAGCACTCTCCCTACACTCACTGTCTGGATGGCTGTGTGCCAAGCACAGCGCGCCGGGAGTTATAAAGGCTCGGTGACGCTGTGCAGGGCGGCCAATCACTGCTATGCCACAACTAACAGGGCTGTGGCATTGCAGTGGTCTGTCAGCCAATCCCTGCACGTGGGCTGGCTCTCAAAAGAGCGCCAACATGGAGAGATGACGACCACAAGCACAGCACGAGTATCGCGAGATTACTCGGTGCTCGGCGAGTCGCCCGAGTACAGTGATACTCGTGCGAGTACTGAGTAGTGGCGAGCATGCTCGCTCAACACTAGTGGTTACAGGATTTGGAAGTGTTTAGCTTGCAAAAAGAAGACTCAGGGTACCTTTACACGACACAACCACGGGAAACGTTTTTGGCGGCGATATTTCTTGCTGGAATTATTGCCACCAAATTGCCTCCTTATTGCGGCGTGTATTTCGGGAATGTGGTGGCAATGAGACAAATGTCACCAGATTTCGATTTTACAGCACTGCTCTAATATCGAAACCAGGTGACATTTGTCTTATCGCCGCCAAATTCCCGAAATACACGCCGCAATAAGGAGGCAATTTGGCGGTGATAATTCCAGCAGAAATATCGCCGCCAAAAATGTCTCCTATGGTTGTGGCATGTAAAGGTACCCTGAGAGGAAACTCAATAGCTGTCTATAAATATCTCAAGGGCTGTCACACTGTAGAAGGATCAATTTTATTCTCATTTGCACTAGGAAAGACTAGGAGCAATGGGATGGAACTGAATAGGAGAAGACATTAGATATTAGAAAAAAAACATTTTGACAATGAGGGTGCTCAATGAGTGGAACAGGCTTCCACAAAAGGTAGTGCATTCACCTTCAATGGAAGTCTTCGGACAGAGGCTGAACAGACATCTGTCTGGGATGATATAGTGAGTCCTGCTTTGAGCAGGTTGTTGGACCAGAAAAATCAGTATATCCCTTCCAACTCTACTGCTATAATTCTACGACTCTATAACGTCAAGCTGTTCAGTATTGCAAAGAGACAAAAGAACAGTGTGCAATCTACAGAACAAAAAAGTGACAACAGAGGTGATGTCAATTATACTCGCCTGGTATAATTGAGCTGACACTACTGGAGTTCCAGGATACTGAGGATGAGGAATGATGTAGATATTGATGTCTAGCAGTGGTGATTAGACCACCTTGGAATGTGATCGCCTGGCTGCTGCGCCAACCGTGCTCCCAGATGAGAGTAGTGATACCAGAAGATTTTGAAGAAAGATACAATCTTGGGGAGCAGTGGAGTGATTACAATCCACCGGATAACTGTTAAACTCTTTATTACACTTGATACATTACACGCCTTTCACGGACGGACCATCTCCTTCAACAGGTCCTGCATGTGATGAAAGGGACTGTCCATCCCTGAAATGCATGTAGTGCAGCAAGTGGAATAAAGAGTTGAAAAGTTACCCGGTGGATTGTATTCAATCACTGCACAGCACCCTATCACTGTAATTTTTTCCTTAATCATCTATGCTTGCCAGTATTGAGATTTTTGTAAATTTAATCACTTTGAATCGAATGTTTGAGAAAACTTCAGCAGTCAACAAACTCAAATTTCAAAAGATCTGCTGTTGTCTACTGTTAACATAAAGTATACATATAAACAAGTTTCATAACACTGTTGTCCTACTTACCCGAGGAATCATCTTACCAGTTCAGTTTTTCTGTGGCAGCGCGGACCGACAGCACATTGTCCCTGGAATTCTCTAGATTGTTGACCCCATTGCACATGGAAGTGTGGGTCCAGCTATAGTCGCAATTTTATGCCTACTATACTGATTGCGTGTTACACAACTCTCCAAGGTGAGCAGTGTCCATCACAGTTTCAAAGCCGTCTTACCTTTAAACGATAAGACCCTAATAACACTTGCTTTCTTTACAGCATTACCAGATCAGTTTTAAGACATTCTTAATAGAATAAAAACAAACAAAAATCAGTGGCAGAATTTTACTCCTTTCACCAGTTCACTGCAATTGGATTCTTTTTTTAGTTTTCAGCACATTATTTAATAAAAAGAGTTTTGACTGTTGGGTAATTGTTAGGAAAAAACAAAGATCAAAAATGGAATTTTTTGCGGTAGGTTAAAGGCACTTCATAGCTCTTCTATTTAAATGTGCTGTTAACTTAAAAGAGTTTCATAATAACAGTAATCATTCAATATTTAACCTTTAAAACAAAAGAAACAAAAGAAAGAACATCAATAAGCAAGAACCGTATGTATTTCTACATTTACAGCAATTATGAAATGTAACTAAGAAATATGTTACAATATGTCTCATTTTGCCATTTTTATTTGCTTCACTTGGTGCTCAGAAACACTGGCGTGAAACTCGGATGACTTCAATGTGACCAAAAATCGCTTTGCAGTTGGACCAATGTTAGTCAATGTCCGAGAGCACATTTCCGAGTGTCGGACGTTTTTTTCTTGTCCGAGACTCGGATGACAAGTCAGCCGCAACATGCTGCGACTCCATGCGAGTGTCGGACGAGACTCGCCAATGCAAGTGTTGAGCCCAGGCTTTGGGGTACTCGGGTGTCAGGCGGCAAAGGGTTAACGCTCCTTTTGTCACGGGGAGTGGTGGCCGCGCCTGATCCCGTGTCCTGGGCCTATCTTTCAAAAAGGGGGGTAATATTTACAGCGGATTATGTACAGTTATGTCGTGACGCCACCTGTAGTTTCTGGTGAGGCTCCACCAGTGCCGCCACAGTCCGCCGGAGGTAGTTGGTAATGCGGCTAGTGTGGTAAAGTCCTCCACAGGTAGGACTGGACCTCCAGGGCAGTGTTCCTGGATGGAAACAAGTTCATTTAAAGGAAAACAAGCAGAGTCGAATTCACTTCTCTCCCGGTACTTTACTGGAAACTTGTAGCATTTTAAGTTGCAGTTTACAGTTCAGCATAAGTTGTTATAACAGGTAGCTAACGGGTGGCTGCAAGTGGATCCCTGGTGACATGATGAAACACTTGCTGTGTGTCTTCTTTCCATCTGCTCCTTCCTGCTTCCCAGTGATTGTGTGAAGCCTGGTGACTTGAAGCCCACCTGACCTCCTTTCTTATCTCACCCTTGCTGCCGTCGGGTAACCTTCTGCTGGCTAGACGCCTGCTCCTTTAGCGGTGCCTGGTTCCCTCTTTTGGACTGCTCAGGTGCCCGGGAGAATTGGATACTCCATGGGACTCCACGGGATTCTCAGTGGTCCTATAGTATCCCACAGGTGTGGGCTCCGGTGCCCGGTAAGCTGTCTGCGCCTGGTAGCCCTTTCTCCTACTCCCTCTCTCCCTGGTCCCTCAGCCGAAAGACTCCTAAGCTTCTAGCTTAGAGACCAAGACCTGGCTTAAGCCCAAAGCCTCGGTCAAAGAGCTAAAGGCAAAAGACCTCAGGGCAAAGACCTCCTTGTTCCCCCTAGAGGTGATTTTATTCCCTCCCGGGTAACCTCCCACCATGTAAACTAGTGTGGGAGTGTTGGCTATGGGTTCCACCCACCATCCTAGAATCCGCTTGCAGCTGGAGTATCTGCACCTCTTTTACGGGTGAATTACCCCTGTGTGACGCCTGCATAGCGGGTCGCCACACAAGTCTATGGATCCCACAAAAAACACGGACCATCCGAGTCTGATCCGATTTTGCCCAACTAAATCAGTTTTATCCGCAAACAAAGCGGTCTCAAAGGAGGCATCACATGACAAGTGAAGGAAGTGGAAGTCGGCTGACAGCTGACACCTGGTACATGCTTGCAGGCATCCCCCTCTGAACAACCATGTCTTATCACATAAATGTGGAAATGATGTTCGTGCTTGTGTCGGTGAGGCCGGAGTTGTGAAATGAGATCCTACGTATGCAGATCGACGCAAGAAAGATGCCTCCTGGAAGTACATAACTAGGCAGCTGTTTCCCAATTATGATGACAGCTCGGAGTAGACCCAGATGAAGCTATGTAATGTGTCTTGCCTCTAATTTTACATATATGGGAATTTGCATTGGATGGAGAAATGTGTAAGGTTTGGTGCATGTTGTCATGAATTTGTTTATTTTAATCATGCAGTGACGTTGGTACTGAAGCGATGGCATAGTTGCCGTGATCAGTATCGGCATGAGCTGACCAAAGTGCCACCCAGTGGCTCATCTGGGACCAGGAGGCATATTTACATCTATTACAGATTCCAGAGATGTGTGGTCGGGGCACTACGGCTTGCATTCGAGTTCAGCTGCTTACCATTTAGGGCAATCCCCCGGTGCTTAGGTGTTGCACGCCACATAGACAGTATTCAACATATGAAAAATAGAAAAAATGTATAGGCGGCACTCACCGTAGCCTCGTGGTGAGTAACCACTTCGACGTCGTTCCGCCGGCTCCTCACTCCCTCTCCCCGCCGCACTGGAACTTTTAATGTATTGAAAGGCAAGCATTAAAGAAAACTGAAACCCTGCTATTGGTGAGTGCCGCCTATACATTTTTTTCTATTTTTCACGTTTACATCTACTTTAAGTGTCTGTCCTTCCTCACCCCTGTGATGAACCTCGGACCATGAGTTTTTATTTTTTCGTTTTTTGGTACCAAAGTGTTTTGTGTTTGGTGACCATTGTTTCTCCTCCCACCATAGTACCTCCACAAACGTGAGACAGACATCTGCATCAGAGACTGAGGGCCATGTCCAGCAACATGTGGAGTCTGGAGACAAGGGTGTGGGTCCTTTACTTGCCATTGAGGAGACGCAGGCATCTACCAGTGCCGCATGTCCAGACTCGCATTCCTCTGATGAGGGCTCACAGTGCCCATCATTGTCGTGTGGCCAAACCCAGCCACCAGGGGAGCCTGGCGGGAGTGTTAGAGAGACCTTCACGCAGGGCCCGGTCTCCCCTTTCACCACCGCTGTTGCATCGCCCTATGCACCGAAGGTAGATGTTCTCATCCAACCTCCGACGCGATGTGGACACAGGGGTCTTGCAGTACCTTGCAATGGCTGTGAATGATGATGGAGAGGAAGCATTTGAATGCAGTCTCAGCAACTATTTGCATGAGATCCCACGTCGACTGAGGCAGCATGCAAGGTCTGCCCTCCATATGGTGCTGGATGTATTAGGCCTCCACACACCCAGGGTGGAATGTTGGCAAGTGTCCCTCAATACAGGGCCCAACATGGCCACAAACTCTCCTCAGACACCACAGAGTGGTACTCAAGAGCCCAGTATGGTGTCCCATATAAGCAGACCACTCAGCTGCAGCAGGGTGGCCATATTGCTCAGCCAAGTATTGATTATGAGCGTATGGCAAGACCCCGACCACAGTACACTAAGTCTGCTGTAGGCACCCAACACCAGGTGCACATGGACCAAACTAGGCAACCTTTTGGCTACAGTTATGTTGGCAATAGGGCAGCATCTGGTGACACAAACCAACAACGTGATGTCATTAGTGTGCATGGGAGTCTGGGCTCTAGTGTAGGTTCACTGAGCAACCCAGAGCACACCACATACACAAACATTTAGTTGGTTTGCCATTTTTGTAAGCCCCGAACCATGGGGGACACACACAAAGTATGTGTTTTAATTAAGTTGTATAAATGTAAATACAGTTAGGAAGGTTATTTTATAAAAGTAAATAAGTTTTATTTACCTAAAAGAGTATAAATATTGGTTTGTCAAACCCAAAAAAAAAGTGTTTGTTCCACACCAAAACCATAACTAAATAATGTAAAGTACACACATAACCACACATTTGTTGCGTCACAGGATGTGATGTTTGGAGCAGGTTTTTTGGAAAATATTTAACAAAAAAACACTAAGGAACATTGACAAGATGATCCTGCCAGGGTACTGCCCCCTCGGGGAATATAAAATATTCTGCATACTGCTCCCACACGCGTAGTGCAGGTTCTGTCTCCACCTCGGAATCAGTACTGACGGTGGATAGGGCTGTGGCGACTGTGAGACAGATGAGGATTCATCATTGGTGTAATCATGCAAACATGTGTAATTATGCAAAGCAACACATGCTTTAATGACTGGATCCACATTTGTCTCACTCAATTAAATGGGTGATATCAGTATGCACCATTTGGCTGTTAAATTACGAAATGTGCACTCCACCATTCATCGCGCACGTGAGAAGCGAAACTTAAAGACCCGATGCCGGTCATCCAAACCACGTCTGGTGTATGAACACATGACTTCCTGCATCAACTGAAACGCCTCATCAGCCACTACTACAAAGGAAAGCGGGTCGCCAGAAGAGCCGGGAGTGGGGTTGATGGTGGAACATGTAAATCATGGTTTATGAGGTTTTGCCCCAAAACAGAGTTCCTGAAAATGTTTACATCACCACTTCGCCCATAAGATCCACTGCAATGAAATGGTAGTTGCTGTAAACTAGCGCCAACAAAACAATAGAAAAATAATGTTTGTAATTAAAGAATAGCGGGCAGGAATTGGGTGGATGCAGTTGGGGAAATTACATCTCTCATAGAAGACATTGGCGATGTTATACCATATTTCTACAGTGGGCTCAGGGAGCACAATTGGCTGCAGATGGTCCCACATCTCCGCACAGGTGGTATGCACAATCTGCCCAATTGTTGACTTCCTGAGCAAAAATTCCAGATGTAAGTCGGCAAAAGAAAGCCCCGTTGCCAGAAACCTACAAAGATTACAACACATATCAAGGAGAAAACAAGAGCAAACAATGTCACACAGGATTAGCAGATCACATCATTAGTAAACATAGATTGGCCAAATACCAACACCATTAGGACATGTTGACAGTCATTGCACAAGTACATCACATAATAGAACATCTACTCAGTACCCAACCCAAATAACCAACCTGATGGTCAATAGCAGGCGCTCCTCTGGTGTAATCGCTTTCCGCATATGGGTGTCCTGGTAAGTGATGCCAGGACGCAGTAAATCCAACAAACGGTCGAATGTGGGTATGCTCACCTTCGTGTAGGTGTAGAACGTTTCTGGATGTCTGTGTAACTGCCCATACAGCATATGAAATTGGCCATTCGAAGAACGCTGTTGCAGGAGTGGATGTACTCACATTCGACACTGCTTCCTCGGATCACAAACAATGGGGTATGGAGAGCCATATCGGCAGGATATCACCCAATGAAATAAGACGGTGATTTCAGTGGTGTTGAGGGTCAGGTTCCTCTCCATTCTGTAGCCAATTGCCCACATACACAAGACAGATGAATAATTGGAGACCAGAAAGCATACAGGTGTCCATGGGATAAAGACTAACAAGCGCCGTGATTGGCACATATCAGATGAGGCATAATTGAGACGTATTGCATACAATTTGAAGGCTAATTACAGCCAGAAATCGCATGTGATTATGTGGATTGCACACGGAACACACTCGAATTACACTCGGACAGCTCTCGGAAGTCTTGCTTGTAAATGTCAGACAGTCGCATCACAGTTGGATGCAAGACGGAGCAAAACTCGGAAGACTCGCGTCCAACTTTCTCATTCGTGAATCAGACCGTTTTTGCACTTGCCAGTGTGTTTCCAGCCTTAGAAACAGGCTGAACAAGTTTTAGAAACATATGTGATTGTGATAATAGGTAATGAGTTCATTTTTCTCACCTACAAAATATCTTCTCTAGCAAAGTAAGGCCCCTTTCACATCATCGGTTTTCGCTGATCGCGGCAGTTGCGGTGAAAAAAACCGCAACTGCCGCGACTGCCGCCTAACGGCTGCACTTGCGGTTCACTTGCGGCAAGCCCCATAAAATGTCTATGTGGCTTGCGGTAAGTGTGCGTCAGGTGCGGAAAGTGTGGTTTTTGCACTTGCGGCATGTACGGTCGCGAAAAAAAACACGGTATGACGCATTTTTTTCGCTGCCGCAAGTGCCGAAACCGCACTTGCCGCACTTTCCGCAAGCCCTATAGACATTGTATAGGTGTGGATTAAGGGAGAATAGGCTTGGTGTTCGAGGTGTATGTAGGGTAGGTGCTACTGCTAATTCTACTGAAAGGTGTACTGAACAAACACCGACTCATCCTATCCAGAAACAAGGGACAACTTTTGTTACTGGACGTGCTACTCCAGTCTCTTTCTTTGGCAGCAGCCAAAGAGTGGTTCGACTTGTAGTTGAGGCCCAGAAAGAGAATTTGCTACAGTTGATGGCAGGTGCTGTATCAAGTGGCTCTCTCCACCTCCACCTCAACATCACACACAGTACTGTCCTCAGAGGTGGCACCCCAATTACCCATGCTTTCCTCCGTGTCACAACTCTCTAAAGGCCCAACTGATTGTGGGGAAACACAGATGGGTAAGGCTGCATAGCTGTTCACACATTCTGTTCCATGGGCATCAGATATCGCCGCAAAGGATGCACAGACTTATGAAGAGGAAAACATCTGCACCAATGCCCAAAATCTTTTGAACTTAGATCGGTATGAACGAAGTAAGGTACGAGAAAAATCCAGACCCTCATCACCAGTCGTTTACTGATACTGATGAGACTCAGATACCTGGGGCGCACCCACACTCCACTATGCTGTCAGGACTGGAAGAGGAGGAGGATGACTCTCAGGGTGAAGAGTGGGACAATAGAGAGGAAGAAGATGAGATTCGAGATGCCACTTTGAATCAACTCAGAGTCATGCAGCTAAGTAGCTCAACAAAGGAGGTGGAGAAGGAGGAAGACGAGGATTTTAGGCTGAAACTTCCTGCACAGAGACTGAGTGCTGCAACCATGATAAGCACTTCACTCTCAGCCACAACTTTAGCTATTGACAGAAGCAGTCGTAGATTTGAAGTTCTCAGGGTCAGCATGGGTTGCCTAGCCTGGCCTTTTTTGAGACCGCAGAAGATGATCCAACCCATATTATTTGCTGAGTTTGTGAAAAAAAATAGGAAAAGGCAAAAAAACAACAATTTGACTACCACATGCATGAAACGGCACATGGCCCAGCAACATGCATTACTCAGGCAAAGTAACAGTGCTAAAATTGGGCCTAGAGGGCCCCACTGGACACAGTGCACCACATCAACCACATCTGCTGCTTATTCCTCCTTCATCACCATGGCAAGTGTTGTCACACAGAAACTACAGAACGTCCACTTGTTTACCCACTACTGTCGGGGTGAGAGCTAGTCAGCTGTTATCAAAGTGCACACACCTGCTCTTTTTGACCCATCTCAGACAACAAGCAAACCACTTCTTTCTCAATCCACCAAAACATCTCTACCTGCACCTCCCTCACAGTCCAGCAGTTTGTCCTATTCCACCCTTTCTCAGTAAAGCAGTCAGCCCCCAGTCCCAGAGTTGTGGTCATGTAAAAGATTATTTTTTCTTACACATACCAAAGCAATGAGCTTGAACTACTCCTTTTCCAATTTGATGGCCATGGAAATGCTGACTTTCTGACTGGTGGATACAGATGATTTCCGAACTCTAATAGCCATCACAATGCCCAAGTACCAGTTGCCCAGTTGTCATTACTTCTCTAAGAAAGCTATACCTGTGCAACACTAGCATGCCGTAGACAGCATCACCCATTCCTTGAGAAACTGTGTATAACAGGGTGCATATCACCACTGAACAAACAATCATGGACAGGGGTGTTACACTTCGCTGACTGGGCACTAGGTGACTATGGTGGTTTTGGGGCTAGATGGGGAAGGAGCTGCTCCACAAGTCTTGATAAACCCAAGGCTTGTGGGAAAAACCTCTGTATTCACCATTTTGTCCAATATTTCTGCCTCTTCCAGGGCTGCACCCTTAACCTCACCCTTAAAGTTTCAGCAGTCCAGAAAGAATCCCTCCACCTCTGTCCTGCTTGGCCAGGGCTCACTGCCATCAGGCAGTGTTGAAATTAAAATACCTTGGAAATGTCAGTCACACAGCTGAAGAGTTGTGGACAGACATGCAGACCAAGTTTGACCAATGGCTGTCTCCACTGAAGCTGTAGGCCAGAAAAGCTGTGTGGGATAATGGTCCAAACCTGGTGGTGGCTCTACACCGGGTCAAACTTACACATGTGCATTTCATGGCTCAGATCCTTACCCTTATTGTACAACAAATCCTATGCTACTATCCCGACCTGGATGACCTGTTGCAGAAGGCATGTTCACTGTGTCCTTCCGACAACTGGTTAACCAATTAATATGTGGTGTGCCGACATGCTGGAATTCCACTCTGCACATGTTGTAGCTACTGTGGCAGCAGAGATGAGCCCTGGCACAGTATATCATCAGGTGTATAGTGAATCAAAGCAAGCCAAATGATGCTTGCAGAGTGGACATGGATCAAGGACCTCTGTACCCTTCTGCATAGTTTTGAAATTACTTCTAAGATGATTAGCGCTATTGATGCCATCATCATGCATCATTATTCTGGTCATCTGCATGCTGAAGTAAACTTTAACAAGTCTGCAGGATAAGGTGCTTCCGCAGGATAAGGTGGTGGTCCCAGAGAAAGAGGAGAAAGTGGAAGGGATACCAATATATCAAGGTTCTGGACTCTCGTTGACACAGCCTGTGGCATGGCAGGATGGAGTAGAGTGACAGGTAGGCTCATGGTACCAGACAAACTGTTAGTGAAGGTGCAGGAGCCAAAGAAGACATTAAGGAGAACAAGGATGAAGAAAACATTATTATCCTCTCTGTTATGCAAGGTTGGTGGAAGAATATAGAGGAAGGAAGCTTGATTGCTACCCTGCCACTGACACAAAGACTTGGGCCTCATGGATGCGTCAGGCACATGAGTGCCTTCTTGCTGCACTATCTGCAACATGATGCTTGGATTTTTAGGATATGAATTGGCTCTGGTGTCCCACCCCAGGGCTGTGGGGTACTCGGAAGCGGGTATTGGAGCATATGTGAGGGAGTCACAGGGGTCGAGACCCAGCTTCCGTGACCTTAGGGATCAGCTTTCTAAAAGTTCTGGGGGGTAGGATTTGGGGAAAAGGTATAGTGATGCCACCTGTGTTATCCAGCTATTGGACCGGCGCTGCGATGCAGTATGATGGACTAGCAGCTATGGTGTTATCGCTTCCCACAGGTGGAGCAGTTCCCCGAAGCAACCATAACAGTCTATAACGATAGTGGGCCGTTGGGATACAGGATTCAAGGCTCTGAATAACTGACAGACAAGCAGGGGTTGTTTCCTTTACCTCTACTGTAGTAGCAACCACCAGGGTAGAATCCACAGTCAATGTTAGGAATCCGGGTGGCTTGAGAGCAAGCTAGGGATCTCCCCACCTGGCTGGTTCTGAGGCCTCCGTGCTGCGCTCCTATCTTCTGGCCCACGGTGCCTGTAGCAAAGCTGCGACCCTCTGTTCCGGCTGGACAGTCACTGGTATGGCTTGCAGCTCGAGCACTTCCTAGGTGTCTCTCCTCTAACCACTGTCCCTGGGCTCTCTTACTTTGCTGTGCCTCCAAATGCTTTCGTGGAGACTTGGAATTTCCTGTCCTCCGTTTTTGGCTGCTGGGCCCTGAGCATCCTTAAAACTTTAGACTCCGGTGTCCGGTTCTGGTGCTCCGCTCTGGGGTGAACCGTTCAACTGGCTCAATTACCCAGGCCTACTCCTCTCCCCAGACCCTGGCTTATGGGTCCCTCACGCTGGCTGTTCTTCCCTCTACTCAACCTTGGAAGAGCTTAGCACTGCTCAAGTCCACAGGTCTTCTTCATAGTCCTCTCCGAAACTGCACTATCTAACCCCGCCTTCAGCCAGAATTTATAGAGGAGACTCCCTGAACCCAGGTTAGAGCTCCCCTTTCTGATCTGGAGTCAGGAAAGTGTTGTGTGCTGTGGGTTAACTGGTGTGGATACCCTATTTTGCTTCCAATCATGACCCTAAATCCCGAGGGAGGGAAGGTCATCGTGGCAACTGGACTCTGGTGTGCCACACTGGCTATTGGGTTGCCACAATTTTAGATCCACTGTACCAGAGTAAATTTAGCCAGCTGCTTCCTGCCCTGGACAGGTAAATGTTCATGCTGAAGTTCCAATAAACCCTTGGAGATAATCTTAGGACTGGTTATCCCTAAAACAGCAGTGAGGGACACAGTATGCAATGCAGAACTAAACTTCCAATCTGGGGAACGTTGAGTCATCAGCGCAGAAACATTAGCAGCAGCAGTCTAACTGTTAGAAACTATTTCTGGGAGCCGTTTGACCAATTTTTTAAACCAGACCTTCAATCAGCAGAACTGAGTACAAGTCTGACAAACAGTGAATGGCTGGAGAGGATGGTGCAGGAGCATCTCAAGCTCAAAATCCATGCCATCAGGGTTCGTTGGACCCTTTTCATTTTTTGCTTCAAAAATGGAAGAGTGGCCTGAGCCTGCCAGTCACGCCTTGGTGGGTTTTTCATGACTGGCAGCTAGTATTCTCTCAGAACATGTCTTCAGTACTGCTGATTGTGCCCTGGTAGATCAGCACATTCAGCTGTCTCCTTAAAGGGGAACTCCAGGGAGAGAAACCTTTTAGTACTGTCCCTGCCCTCCTACTCCTGTACTAAAAAAAATTCTCTCCCCAGATTTCCCCTTTAGAGTGTAAACCACCAATTTTTCATCAAGATGAACAAGTCATAGATTTCCAAGGACTTATACACCCCAGTCTTAGACTGGGCATACTAGACAATGGTGTAATTTTCAGTGTGCTGCATTGATCTAGGCATTATACAATTTTTATTCTGGGTCAATTGATGCCACATTTGTGGTGTCTAATAGTGATGAGCAAGCATGCTCGGCGCTACTTGTTACTCGCACAAGTATCCCTGTACCCAGGATGTTCAGTGAGCATCGAGTACCACAGAGAATCTCGGACTCTTCACTAATAATTATCGCTCTGACACAAATACACAGCTCCCTTCAGTGCACACAGTGAGCTGGCACCTCACAGAGAGCAGATTGATTGTTAGGGTCCCTCTGGGGACCATAGCAAGGTGTTATATGCTGCGACGATTTGAAAAAGCCCCCCTCCCGCCCTTTCCCAGAAACACTTGTTTTATAGTTGGAAGTCTGGGGGCGGAGCCTGTCACTAATTGATTTACATAGGGCTCAGTGCTCGGTCTCGAGATGCTCGACTCGAGCATTTTAGTGCTCGCTCATGACTAGTGTCTAGCCCTAATTTTTGAGATGTCGAGACTCTTCTTGTTGTCTCTTTGTTGTGTGATTCATGAATTTAGCAGGGCTTGCCAAGCCCAATGCCTATTCCTGTAACTCATCCCCCTGTTCTTCATCAATGTTTAACCTTCAAATAATAGCCAATTCCTGTTCTAGACCCTGTGCCATGCATGAAGGCTGCTCTTTTACACAATTTTTATTCTGGGTCAATTGATGCCACTTCCATGGTGTCTGGCCCTAATTTTTTGAAAGGTGGAGACTCCTCTTGGAGCCTCTTTGTTGTGTGTTTTCTGAATATAGCATGGCTTTCTGAGCAATGATGCCTACACCTGTCAGTCATCCCCCTGTTCCTGATCAATGTTGAAGCTTGAAATGCTGTGTCAAGGCATCCATAGTGCACCATGAAAAAAATGTTAACTCTGGAGAATAGATGCAACCTTTGAGCTATTTTTGTAGTTTTCTGGGGCCCCTGAAGGTGTTTTCAATGCCTTTAGTTTTGCCTCCCATTTAATTCAATGGGGTTTGGGAGGTTCGGCAAACTGTTCACCAAACTATTTTTAGAACAGCTGGAAGTTTGGAGAATGGCATAGAGATTATACTGAAAATTGAATCTATTGATTGTTTGTCCAGTAGAGGCAGTGTATAGAGAGAAGAGAGTGGGAAATAGAACTTGACCCTGCGGAATCCCAGCCATGATGGGAAGTGGAAAGGAAGAGGAGCCGATGAAATAGGCAGTGAAGAGTGGTCAGAGAGGTAGGAGGATCAACAGGAGAGAGGTGTCCTTGTACTGTGAAAATCCCAGCAACTCTAATAAATATCATTTAAAGAAAATAGTGCACATGACACTATACTGATGATTTGTCAGACCTTCTGTGACCTTTTGTCAGACCTTTGTCAGACCTTTTGGCAACATGACTGAGGTGTTGGGTATAGCAGACTAATGACGTCTGCCATGTAATTATCCTATCCCATACCAAAAGGTCAGTAGTAAAACATCTGTCACAAATATACTACATTATAGACATATTAGGGTCACATGATCAGATACCAATAAAGCATTTAATTTAAAAAGGTGCATGCATCACACATAATCATATGTCAATAGTTTTTTCTGATTTGCTAACATTTTAAACCAACTAGTTAAGAGCATGGTCTTCTGTGGTCCTGGTCTTCTATAGTAGTCACAGGTGGAAAGTTCTTCCTGAGACCAAGGAAGAGTGAGAATTTATATAAATTTTTGTTATTTCTTAGCTATGATTTAAAGCAGGATAATATCAATGAAGAGGAGAAAATTGGGGTGCGGCATTGTTTTTTATTTTTAGATTTTGTTTTTGTATGGTACATTGTATTCTATGACTTTAGAGTTTTTCTTTAGAATTGTGGAAGAAATGAACAAAGTAAATGATAACTAATCAAAACAGCATTTAATTTAGAATAAATTGGTAGATGGTATTGACGCTTTTTGAATTATAAACTTTTTACCACAAATCCAGGAAACACAAACATTTGTGACCTTGTAAAATATATTTATTGTGTTTTAATACTGTTATATTTGATAAGTGGGACAAATAACTAATAGTCAAGAGTATTGATATGCAAATAGAGTTTATAGATATGCATATATTCCAACAAAGTGCCTTTTGTCTGGAAATACCATAGAACAATACATTTTTTTCCAGAAATAATCACCTTGTGCAGATAATAATCATCCTTCTATTCAAGCAAATGCACATAGACTGTTTCTTTGTAAATCAAACAAGTTATTGACAGATGTTTAAGTAGCTTCTAGTGCATTTTGAATTAATAATACCACCATTTTGTTCCACTATTGTTTGCAGATGCTTCGAAAGACCAATTTGCCTCATGAATTAAATGAACATAAAAAGATAACGAGAAAGAAACACTAAATAAAAGAGCATTGTAAAGTCATTTATTGGGACACATTTCCTTTTTAAATTACGTTGAACTCGAATCTTAAGCCACTATTTCTTCTGCATTTATATTAGAGACCATAAATGCAAGAAAAATAATTGACTTTATTTCATACAAATACATTTTTTCTGCATCTAATACATGTAATAAAAACACTTCAACTAAAGTTTGAATAATTTATTCCCTTAGTTTTAGATAGTACAAATATGATATAGGTATTAATTGATATGTTATAATTTGTTTTAAAGGGGTTGTTCATTTTTAGGATGTCAACTACAATGCTGCTCAGCTTATATTAAAATTAAAGGAGCTGAGCTATAGTACCTAAAAATGGTCGCTACACAGAATAGACTGTGTTGTTCTACTTTTATACAACCTCTGGCAAAAATTATGAAATCACCTGGCTCGGAGGATGTCAATTCAGTTGTTTAATTTTGTAGGAAAAAAGCAGATCACAGACATGGCACAAAACTAAAGTCATTTCACATGGCAACTCTCTGCCTTGAAGAAACACTAAAAGAAAACAAGAAAAAAAATGTGCTAGCCAGTAATGGTTACTTTTGTAGATCAAGCAGGGGGAAAAATTATGGAATCACTCAATTCTGAGGAACAAATTATGTAATCATGACAAACAACAAACAAAACAACACTCAAATACATTACTAGTTGCACCACCTCTGGCTTTTATAACAGCTTGCAGTCTCTGAGGCATGGACTTAAAGAGGACCTGTCACCCCCCTGCTGCATGGCAATCTAAATGCAGCACTGAATGCAGCATGTCTGCTGCATTCAGGGAATGGGTCCCCCATGTGTCTGTGTGCTCTGTATCCCGAGATATAGCCTTAGGAAAACTCACTGTTAGAAGCCATGAAGGCAGTCCCTGCGGCAGGAGTGAGCTCGATTCAGAGTGGCCATTCCCTCCCACTCTGCCTGTCTGTGTTGCCTCCTGCTGAGCTGTATATGCTTTGTCAGGGCAAGAATCTGGAGCTGACGTCAGGAGAAATGATTTGCATGCTGTGAGTGACAGAGAGGAGGAGAGGAGGAAAGCATAAACAGCACAGCAGGAGGCGGCACACAGAGGCAGAGGGGGAGGGAATGGCCACCGTCAATCGAGCTCAGTCCAGCCACAGGGACTTCTGTCATGGCTTCTAACAGTGAGTTTTCCTAAGTCTATATCTCGGGGTACACAGCACACAGACACATGCGGGAGCCCTTCCCTAAATGCAGCAGACATGCTGCATTCAGTGCTTAATTTAGATTGCCATGCATCAGGGGGTGACAGGTCCTCTTTAATGAGTGACAAACAGTACTCTTCATCAATCTGGCTCCAACTTTCTCTGATTGCTGTTGCCAGATCAGCTTTTCAGGCTGGAGCCTTGTCATGAACCATTTTCTTCAACTTCCACCAAAGATTTTCAATTGGATTGAGAGCCGGACTATATGCAAGCCATGACATTGACCTTATGTTTCATCTTTCAAGGAATGTTTTCACAGTTTTGGCTCTACGGCCAGATGCATTATCATCTTGATAAATGATTTCATGATCCCCAAACATCCTTTCCATTGATGGGATAAGAAAAGTGCCCAAAATATCAATGTAAACTTGGGCATTTATTGAAGATGTAATGACAGCCATCTCCCCAATGTCTTTACCTGACATGCAGCCCCATATCATCAATGACTGTGGAAATTTGCATGTTCTCTTCAGGCAGTTATCTTTATAAATCTCATTGGAACGACACCAAACAAAAGTTCCAGCATCATCACCTTGCCCAATGCAGATTCGCGATTCATCACTGAATATACCTTTCATCCAGTCATCCACAGTCCATGATTGCTTTTCCTTAGCCCATTGTAACCTTGTTTTTTTCTGTTTAGGTGTTAATGATGGCGCTTTTGTTTAGCTTTTCTGTATGTTAATCCCATTTCCTTTAGCCAGTTAGGTCACAGACATTGACTCCAGTTTCCTCCCATTCGTTCCTCATTTGTTTTGTTGCGCATTTTCTGTTTTGGAGACATATTGCTTAAAGTTTCCGGTCTTGACGTTTTGATGTCTTCTCTTCCTTGGTCTACCAGTATGTTTCCCTTTAACAACCTTCCCATGTTGTTTTTATTTGGACCAGATTTTATACACAGCTGACTGTGAACAACCAACATCATTGTTTCTTCAAGGCAGAGAGTTGCCATTTGAAATTACTTTAGTTTTGTGCCATGTCTGTGATCTGCTTTTTTTCTACAGAATTAAACAACTGAATGGACATCCTCCGAGCCAGGTGATTCCATAATTTTTGCCAAGGCTTGTATACTGTGTACCTCTGGCAGCCATAGAACCCGTTGGGAGTGCAGGGTGTTTACCCACAAAAATCTGATAATAAATACCTGTCCAAAGAATAGAATATAGCAGGTATTTGACATGTCACCAATTTTCTAAATAAATATATTTGTGAATGTACTATTGACATGAAATTCTCACAAGATGTCAGTAGCAATCAATACAATCCACACAGGCAAACAAATCAAACAAATCAAACAAAAAGACAGAGAAGAAATAGCAAATTATAAACAATTTCATCTAAATCTCCCCAAATGGGCAGGGCCAAATTGCTGGCACGATCAATTTAACATTTGGTTGCACACCATTTGTAATAAATAACTGCAATCACTTCCTATGACAATCAGCAAGCTTTTTCCACCTTATCAACTGCAATTTTGTACCACTCATCTGTTGCACACTGCTACATGTCTCCTATATTTGAAGGGTGCTTTCTACCAACATCAATTTTAAGATCTCTCCACTGGTACTTAATGGGATTTAAAGTACATCCATACTCATTGCTGTCTACTTCAAACTCACCAGTACTTTGTTTCCATCCATTTCTGGGTGTTTCTTGAAGTGTGTTTTAGGTCATTGTCCTCCTGGAAGACCTAGATTAGTAACCCAGCTTTCTGACATTGGGCACTACATTGAAACACAAAATCTTTTGGTAATCTTTAGATTTCATATTGCCTTGTATACAGTTAAGGTATCTAGTGCTAGACGCAAAAAAACAACAACAAAAGATGATTGAACCTCCAATGTACTTGACTGTAGTTACTATGTACTTTTCTTTGAAGGCCTAATTTTGTTTTTGGCAAACAGTAGAAAAAATTGTTTCATTGTTCTCAATTCCGGCTTCATCTGTCCACAAGACACTTTCTCAGAAGGAATTTGGTTTACTCACGTATATTTTGGCAAACTGCAGTCTAGCTTTTTTATGTCTCTGTGTCTGCAGTGAGGTCCTTCTGAGTATTCTGCCATTGAGTTTCATTTCATTCAAATGTTGACAAATAACTCACACTGATGGTACACTGATTCAGCCTTAGCTTGCAGGGCAGCTTGAATTTATTTGGAACTTTTAGGGGGCTTCTTACTTTACCATCATACTAACCTGTGTTGCAACTTTTCATGAATTTTTCTCTCCCATCCACATCAGGAGAGATTAGCTACAGTGCGATGGGTTGTAAGCTTTTTGATTTACTGCACATCATGGACAAAGGAACATCAAGATTTCTGGTGATGAACTTATAACCTTGATATTGGTGATATTTTTCAACAATTTTGTTTTTTGAGTCCTTACATAGTTCTCTTCTCCTCTTTGTGTTCTTCATAAATAGTGTGACACAGACAGACCCACAGCGCAATGATCAAGTCAACGTCTTCCTATTTTATCTGGTTTTAGGTACGTAAATGAAATAAATAAATAATTTGCAGCTCGCTAAGTGATAAACACTATAATAATGGTATCCTAAAATTGCATTTTGCTATAAATCACACTTAAAATTGTCATTAGATCACATACAGAAGCATACAAAAAACACTAAAATGATATTGAGTCTACAATGCAACAATATATACCTCTTTTTTTTACAGAAGAAATCCTACTAATATCTATTTCCGGCAAGAAAAAATAAAATGTTAAAAATCAATAAGAAGATTAGTATTAGATCCCTATTAGTTTTAAAATCTGTGGTTATTCAGAATTTCCATATCTATTATATAATCACGAATGGGTTTTTTGCCCCTTTTGAGTCCGCTCACGCTGCGAGTCAGCGTGGTCATGTGTGTGACGAAATGGACCCTTTAATATATAATGTAGGAGGATTTCTTATTCACCCAGACATATCATATTGTATATTGTATATTGTATATTGTATATTGGCTTGTATAGGAGAATTTCCTACAGTATGTTCATAGAAGACTGGTTAAAGTTTAGCTTGGTAATGTAATTTTCTAACTTGTTTGTCATAGCAGGCCAGAGAACTTAATTATGCTAATCGTCCATTGTCTATTACCCTGTGAATGTGGATTGAGGCCCAGCCACTATTGTGTTAATGTCTTGGTTTGCAGACTGATTGTCTCAGACTAACATTCCATTGTAAGGTGCTATATCAATCAGCATTTGGATTGCAATAGTACCTAAAATATGTTAAACGAGGATTGGAGTTCAGCGAATGAAAAGACTGTGTTATTGCACCAATCATGACGTCCCCAATATCCTACAATGAGGGCTGAGGATATATAAGGAGGACTGTTCACTTTGACCAGCAGTTTTAGGAGATTGGAGCTAGATTCTGTCTAGTGGCCTGAGTCTAGGGATTTTCGGTCCCGGCTCGAGGTCACTGGATTGGATACAGGCAGTTAATCTAGGGTCTTCGGATCCGATTAGCTAACTGTGACGAAATGGACCCTTTAATATATAATGTAGGAGGATTTCTTATTCACCCAGACATATCATATTGTATATTGTATATTGTATATTGGCTTGTATAGGAGAATTTCCTACAGTATGTTCATAGAAGACTGGTTAAAGTTTAGCTTGGTAATGTAATTTTCTAACTTGTTTGTCATAGCAGGCCAGAGAACTTAATTATGCTAATCGTCCATTGTCTATTACCCTGTGAATGTGGATTGAGGCCAGCCACTATTGTGTTAATGTCTTGGTTTGCAGACTGATTGTCTCAGACTAACATTCCATTGTAAGGTGCTATATCAATCAGCATTTGGATTGCAATAGTACCTAAAATATGTTAAACGAGGATTGGAGTTCAGCGAATGAAAAGACTGTGTTATTGCACCAATCATGACGTCCCCAATATCCTACAATGAGGGCTGAGGATATATAAGGAGGACTGTTCACTTTGACCAGCAGTTTTAGGAGATTGGAGCTAGATTCTGTCTAGTGGCCTGAGTCTAGGGATTTTCGGTCCCGGCTCGAGGTCACTGGATTGGATACAGGCAGTTAATCTAGGGTCTTCGGATCCGATTAGCTAACCATAACCCCAGGCCTAGGCATTTCGGTGCCGACCAAGGGGATCAGAACACGGACTAAGGAACCACAAGGACTTCAGTATCGGATTATCGGATTCGGCTGTGATAAAGACTGCACAAGATACATAAGGATAAGGAAGCAACCCAGGTTGGGACGATACAGTCACCTGGCTACAGACTTTGCCGTGCTGCATTTTAAACCCTGGTGAGCCAGCGGAAGGGTGAGACTCTGTTGCCTGTTACATGTTGTGTTTTGCTTGGTTATGCGTTATATGCTGTTAACTGTTTGGGGATCCAATAAAGCCTTGTTATTGTGATTCCCTCACCCTGTGTTGTCTGAGTAGTGTTCCGCCCACGGTTAAGGAGCTCGGGCGTTCAGTTGGGGATGAGCCCTGGTCCACGCTGTCTTTGTAAAGGCGGCTGGGCCTGCGGACGAGAGCGCCCACTGACCCCCGGGTCTCCACAATGTGGATACGCCCGAAGCATTGGCCGCGCAGCGGCCATTGCGAGCAGTTCTAAGGCGACTCGCTATGCCCGCGCAGCGGGCATGGCGAGTCGCCTTAGCAGCACGAAGCATTGGCCGCGAAGCGGCCATTGCGAGTCAGAGACTCGCTCTGCTAGAATCCCGATGCATGTGCATCGGGCACCCAGCTAGTAGTATCATAATCATTTCACAGAAGTAGTTCCTGAGCAAATACAGAGGATTTTTTCGTATACTGCTATGTTGATTCGCTTCCACTAATGATTTGTATATGCATGCAATTTTAAATCATCATAATGCAGTATGATTTCAGGTTCCTGTTTCCTGTCATCGGTGTCAATACTTCCATCATGATGCATGATGTACTCAGTAATATCAGTACTCAGTAATATCACGGATTTTTCTTTCTTTGCTTTATAAGATACCATTGTTGCTTGATTGCAGAAACCAAAGACACTCTCATATTGTGGTCGCTTGGGATTGTGCTTCATGATTCGAGGAATTTCAGTTTGGCCTCATAGTACCAACCAGTGTGAGATTTTTCTGAAGCAAAAATTTGCCCAGTTCCAGATTGGTAAAGTAGTTGTCCATTGTTAGATTTTTTCCAGAATTGAAAAATGGTACTGCAAGTGTTTTTACTATGTCAGAACATAGGTCTTTCTGGACTGGAGCATAAGCTTCTTTGCCATTCAGGAACATCCAGAGCCAAGAGATAAAAAAAAGAAAGCGCTGTTGTATTTGTCTAGCAAAGAAGGAAAGGAAATCTCAGCGTTTCTGTATTACTTGTGAACAAAGGTCTGCAAGGAACATTCTTCTGACAAAATAATATGTAAAAATTGTTGGGGTAATCAGTAAAGTTGAAAAGGATAGTTTTTGAAAAGAAATATTCCTGCACCATGTTTACTACAACTTTTTATATAAAAAACATTTAGACAAAAAAAAGGTATATATATATATATATATATACTAGATGGTGGCCCGATTCTAACGCATTGGGTATTCTAGAATATGTACAGTTGGGCCAAAAGTATTGACACCCCTGCAATTCTGTCAGATAATATGAGTTTCTTCCTGAAAATGATTGCAATCACAAATTCTTTGGTATTATTATCTTCAT
The DNA here is from genome assembly GCA_033576535.1 of Allobates femoralis. Lineage (NCBI taxonomy): Eukaryota > Metazoa > Chordata > Amphibia > Anura > Aromobatidae > Allobates > Allobates femoralis. The sequence goes on from JARQOC010000002.1 coordinate 492,946,963, forward strand.
TTAATTTGTCTTCAATGAAAAACACCAAAAGAATTGTCCTAAAGCCAAATTGGATCTAATTCCACACCAAACATAAAAAAGGGGGTGGACAAAAGTATTGGACCGGTTAGAAAAATTATGTGATGCTTCTCTAATTTGTGTAATTAACGGCACCTGTAACTTACCTGTGGCATCTAACAGGTGTTGGTAATAACTAAATCACACTTGCAGCCAGTTGACATGGATTAAAGTTGACTCAACCTCTGTCCTGTGTCCTTGTGTGTACCACATTGAGCATGGAGAAAAGAAAGAAGACCAAAGAACTGTCTGAGGACTTGAGAAACCAAACTGTGAGGATGCATGAGTAATCTTAAGGCTACAAGTCCATCTCCAAAGACCTGAATGTTCCTGTGTCTACCGTGCGCAGTGTCATCAAGAAGTTTAAAGCCCATGGCACTGTGACTAACCTCCCTAGATGTGGATGGAAAAGAAAAATTGACGAGAGATTTCAACGCAAGATTGTGTGGATGGTGGATAAAGAACCTCGACTAGCATCCAAACAAGTTCAAGCTGCCCTGCAGTCCGAGGGTACAACAGTGTCAACCCGTACTATCTGTCAGCGTCTGAATGAAATGGGACTGTATGGTAGGATATCCAGGAAGACCCCACTTCTTCCCCCGAGACATAAAAAAGCCAGGCTGGAGTTTGCCAAAACTTACCTGAGAAAGCCTACAACGTTTTGGAAGAATGATCTCTGGTCAGATGAGAGAAAAGTAGAGTTTTTTGGGCAAAGGCATCAACATAGAGTTTACAGGAGAAAAAAGAGGCATTCAAAGAAAAGAACACGGTCCCTACAGTCAAACATGGCGGAGGTTCCCGGATGTTTTGGGGTTGCTTTGCTGCCTCTGGCACTGGACTGTTTAACCGTGTGCATGGCATTATGAAGTCTAAAGACTACCAACATATTTTACAGCATAATGTGGGGCCCAGAGTGAGAAAGCTAGGTCTCCCTCAGAGGTCATGGGTCTTCCAGCAGAACAATGACCCAAAACACACTTCAAAAAGCACTAGAAAATGGTTTGAGAGAAAGCACTGGAGACTTCTAAGGTGGCCAGCAATGAGTCCAGACCTGAAACCCATAGAACACCTGTGGAGAGATCTAAAAATGGCAGTTTGGAGAAGGCACCCTTCAAATATCAAGGACCTGGAGCAGTTTGCCAAAGAAGAATGGTCTAAAATTCCAGCAGAGCATTGTAAGAAACTCATTGATGGTTACCGGACGCGGTTGATCGCAGTTATGTTGGCTAAGGGCTGTGCCACCAAGTATTAGGCTGAGGGTTCCAATACTTTTGCCTGGCCCATTTTTGGAGTTTTGTGTGAAATGATCAATGTTTTGCTTTTTGCTTCATTCTCTTTTGTGTTTTTTCATTTAAGACAAATTAAATGAAGATAATAATATCAAAGAATTTGTGATTGCAATCATTTTCAGGAAGTAACTGAGTATTATCTGACAAAATTGCAGGGGTGTCAATACTTTTGGCCACAACTGTATATATATATATATGTATATATATATATATATATATATATATATATATATACATATATATATATTAAGCTCTGTTAAATGGATGTTTTAAGGACATTGTAAGCTTTCTGGACTTGAGAGCTTCTTCCACATCTTGCAATGTTTCCAAGATTCACACCTTGGAGGTGTCAAAACACTCTCAGAAGCTTAAAAAATTAATATAAAGCACCAAAATATTCTACAGCTTGATACAAGCCGGTAGACTCGATGGTGGAAAAACTCCTATCCATAAGATTAGGTGTTGTTCTGAACCAATGGGTCTTCCAGCAGGCGTTTTGGCCGCAAACAAGCAGGGAACATTTTAGGGCCATGTTAAACATCAAAAGTTTTCCCTGAACAAAGCCACATTTTGCAATTCTTTTTAAAAATTGCTTGGGTTTCCGATCCTGAACAAAATCTACAATGTTTGTGCAATATTTGAAATTGGCAAATATGTTCGGGACAAGTTCACTCATCACTAATTATAAGCCTCTAACAAGATATGGCTCCCAAACCACAGCTTGGAGATCCCTACCCTGTGAATGTTGAATAAACTTTTTTGTGATATTCCTTTAAGTAGTAGTTGTATCTTGTTCCATAATTCATAGCATTTAAAAAGTTATGCCACCAACAAAAATCAACTAGTGTGACACTAGTCAACACTCCTGAACAAGCCATGAGGCAGGGAAATCAAACATTTCAAGGTCGGATAGCAAGAAAGCACATTGTGAAGTATAGGAAAAGACAAAGAAAATCTGTGGTCAGAAAAGCAGTAATATGGTGGATAAAAACAAAGGGGCAAGGCAAACGGGTGGTTGGAGGAGGTCAAAGGTCTTGCAGCAATAGATAAAAAGACAAAACACAGATAAACAAAGCCAACATGCACCAATGAGCAAATGCTTTGACTGGCATTGATATTGGACTGGATGCTTAGCTAAGTAGCTGGACAATCAGTCAAAACTGGGAACACCTACAGACGTCAAGTACTTCACAGCCTCACATTTGATGGTTGAGCTCTCAATCAAAATACTGTCAGATCATCATGCCCCTGCACTAGATTGCATAACTGAGCGGTTATTCACAAAACTGACAGCTCAGAAGAGCCCTGATTTCATTGACCAGCAACACTGTCACAGCATCTATGACACATTGAGCGGAGGATTTGTAATATTTAGTAAAACCTTGAATAAACCATTGGTATTCACAAGCAATTAATCACATAGGAACACGTTAAAGCCCAGAGAGAAGCAAATATTCATGGTAGACTTCATTATAGCGAAAATACTCTTCAATATTTTATTGGTTAACAAAAAACTTTAATCATTTCAATGAAAGCTAAACATGTATGAATATGCTAAACAGTACACAATATCATAAAAATAACAAAGTGAAATAATATTTTTTTCTTTTTGAAACACTATTCATTTGAGGAACGATGAACTATTGCTCATGTGGATGGAACCATGCAAATTAAGTCATCATTATATTTAGATGAGTTACAAAAAAAAAATATTATAAAGCAGCAAGAGTTTCTTTTTTGCTAAGTTGACTTGTGCTGGCTTGGGGTTTATTACATAGCTTTTAACTTCAGTATTTTAATGACATTGAAGGAATTTTAATTCAGTATTTGCTGGTGCATAATGTCCCATAAGCAATAGCACTAACATAAATATGAAATGATGCTCTCAGAAATGAATGCACTGTACTTTGTATTTGTAATTTTCTGCCTAATTACAGCCAGTCAAAAGGTCATAAATGATGCAGAAAAAGCAGAGTATACCATATAACGTTTTCATTCCTATCAGCCTAGTCTTGTTCTTATTTTCTTCATCTTTGTCAGCAGATTATACACTAAAATGCTATTGTGACACTGTGCCGACTACTGAGAATCAACAGCAGATTGTCCCCATGTCTGAGCATAGAACGATAAGTATATGTTGATGGTTTTGGAAATCAAAGGACTCCTTATCTGAAGTACTATTTTAAGAATGCTAATATATTCCCTTAGATTACAGCTTTATAATCATTTCCCCATGTTAGGCAGCAGCACACATTTCGTTATACTACTTTTAAAACAATGCATGAGTCAATAGCGCCTAAAAGCTATTCATTTTTAGAGCATTTTATCACCATATTGTAAGTGAAAATAATATTTTTTTTTTTCATAACCACTTTAAGCTTTAAAGTTTCCTTTTGGATAATGTTTAGTTCAGGCTGTAGTTTGTTAAAGAAGAAATAAAAACATGTTATTCTCACCTTCTCGAGAAAGTCTCCTCTACTGCTCCTAGTGTCTTGCATTGGCGGTAACCTCAACAAAGCAGCAGCCAATCAGTGAACCACGCACCTACATAGGAGGCATTTTGTCTATACTGGCAGAGTTGCTGAGCCAAATTATTGGCTGCTATGCAGTTATTGTGATGTCTATGCCAATTCCAGACATCCAGAAAAGTGGCAGAGTATCCCTGGTATATGCGGAAAAGTGAGAACAGCCCACGTGGTCATTTTGTAACAAATGTGTGCAAGGACCAATCATTTTCTGCAAGGGAACTGCCCCTATAATGAAATAGATGTAGAGATGAGAGTTAGTGAAGGGCGAGTCCTAAATTACTCGGAATTGCTTGACTCTAGCGAGTCCAAGCCCGGGACTCGCTACTTGTTGCGAGTCTAGCGAGTCAAATGTTAATGAATGGGGAAGCGAGTAATAGCGAGTAATGTGTGATTTACAAATCGCAGATGTGTCTCGGAAAGCGCTCGCATTGCCGTTTTGGAAACCCCACTTGCAAAAGTTTTTTGCCACTGAGATGGAGTTAGGTGGTACTGATTACTTATGGGGATCCATATTGTGAAAACTGATTACTTATGGGGATCCAAATTGTGAAATTTTTCTGTATGGTATATTGCACCCCATAGGTAAAACGTATGTACCGTATATACTCGTGTATAAGCCGACCCGTGTATAAGCCGACCCCACTACTTTTGCCCCCAAAACCTGGGAAAACCTATTGACTCGTGTATAAGCCGAGGGTGGACCCCAGCACAGGTATACAGCCCCCAGCAGTGTGGTATACAGGCCCCCCCAGTGGTAGTATACAGCAGCCTCCCCAGTGGTATGCAGGCCCCAGCAGTATATACAGCAGCCCCAGTGGTATACAGCAGCCCTTAGGTAGTACACAGCAGCCCCAGAGGTATATACAGCAGCCCCAGGGGTATACACAGCAGCCCCAGGGGTGTACACAGCAGCCCCAGGGGTGTACACAGCAGCCCCAGGGGTGTACACAGCAGCCCCAGGGGTGTACACAGCAGCCCCAGGGGTATATACAGCAGCCCCAGGGGTAATACACAGCAGCCCCAGGGGTAGTACACAGCAGCCCCAGGGATAGTACACAGCAGCCCCAGGGGTAGTACACAGCAGCCCCAGGGGTAGTACACAGCAGCCCCAGGGGTATATACAGCAGCCCCAGGGGTAGTACACAGCAGTCCCAGGGGTATTTACAGCAGCCCCAGGGGTATTTACAGCAACCCCAGGGGTAGTACACAGCAGCCCCAGGCCCCCCTCACTTTTTGGCGCCCCACCTCAGGATGCCCCCCCCGCACGCAGCGCTGCGCTCATACATTACCAGCCTGTCAGCTGTCATCCTCCGGTGGCGGATCGCGGCTCCCGGCTCCGGCTTCCATCTTCTTCTGTGTCTTCCTGCATTGTGACCGGGGCTCATCGCGATGACGTCATCGCGACGCCGGCCGGTCATGTGACATGTAGGAAGACACAGAAGAAGATGGAAGCCGGAGCCGGGAGCCGCGATCCGCCACCGGAGGATGACAGCTGACAGGCTGGTAATGTATGAGCGCAGCGCTGCGTGCGGGGGGGGGCATCCTGAGGTGGGGGCGCCAAAAAGTGAGGGGGTCCCGTATATACTCGCGTATAAGCCGAGGGGAGACTTTTCAGCCCAATTTTTGGGCTGAAAAACTCGGCTTATACGCGAGTATATACGGTATTTATTCTATATATATACTACTGTAACCAGTTTTGGGCAATTAGCAATGAGGTTTTCAATGGTATATTATTATCATATGAATTGTTATGGCTATATTTGGCTATTTTAAGTGTTTTTATCTTTCTGTGTGATCATTTTTTGTCTGTGTGTGTTTCTTTGATACGTAATAAACTTTGCTAAATACTTTTGATTAAATTTGGAGGTTGTTTCGCTTTCTTGGACCTTTTCTTGCCAATTTTCTGTGGTGCTATAGGCGTCACCTGCTCGCGGGTTAAGTGCGTGCTAACACTTGGCAGTGAAGCAGCACACTAGTCCCTGCAAAAATTATTAAGTGTGCACAAGTAGTCGCACAAGTAGGTGGCGTACGTGCTATTTGCAGCTAGGAGAGCAGCAACGCACTGGTCTGCCACAGAGAAAAGAAAACTGAAGGGGTTATTATGACCCAAAATCTATCAGGTGCAAAAATATAGTAAATAGTACCTCAGCTAAGCCTCTGACTTCAGCTATTAGGACAGCTGAGTGAGTAAGCTAAGCTATGAGGTCGGTCCTGTGTGCACTGTAAGGCTGCACCTCCCTGCCTGCCTGCCTACAGTCCTCTACATAGTACTCCTCTGTCCTCCTGGTAGCTCTCACAAGAGCTGTTTGGGTTAAATATAAGGAATTTTAAGTTTCCCTACACTGACTGACACTCCCTATGATCTGCTCCAGCATCTACCTCACCCTGCACTAGGTCAGATCTCACAGGAATGTGGAGAAAATGGCGGTGGCAAGGCTTATATACAGCCTCGCCTCTCATACATGACGTAGGCATCACGATGGACAGAAGCCAATCATAGTCCTGCCACAACCAACATGGCTGTGGCATTACTGAATATGATTGGCTAACATGCTTGTCCATCTTCACAAGTTTTCTGACCTAACACGTTAGGCTGTCTCGGAAGCTTTGTCGGAACATAACAGATTCTGTATTCGCGAGTCCCGAATACAGTATACAGGACACGGATTCATAGACTCGCTCAGACTCACACAGACTTGCTCAGACTCGCTGCTGACAGCGGGTATCCGTGAAGCGGTGCGATTCTTTAATCGATTTGGGGAGATTCAAGCTACATAGTGATGTGATATAGCGAGTGAGAAAAAGTAAACTCTGACAAAACTAGGATTGCCATTGACTTGCATTGGACTCGTTACTGTGCGAGTAATCGCTGGGAAACTCGCCGAGTACCGAGTCCTGCGAGTCCCTTACTACTCGCCGAGTAACGAGTCCTAGCGAGTAGACTCGCCCATCCCTAGATAGGATAAGAATAGGATAGGATAAGGATAGGATAAGAATAGGGTAAGAATAGGATAGGATAAGAATAGGATAGGATAAGAATAGGATAAGAATAGGATAGGATAAGAATAGGATAGGATAAGAATAGAATAAGAATAGGAAAGGATAAGAATAGGACAGGATAAGAATAGGATAGGATAAGAATAGGATAGTATAATAATAGGATAAGAATAGGATAAGAATAGGATAGGATAAGAATAGGATAGTATAAGAATAGGATAAGAATAGGAAAGGATAAGAATAGGACAGGATAAGAATAGGATAAGAATAGGATAGGATAAGAATAGGATAAGAATAGGATAGGATAAGAATAGGATAGGATAAGAATAGGATAATAATAGGATAAGAATAGCATAGGATAAGAATAGGATAGGATAAGAATAGGATAGGATAAGAATAGGATAAGAATAGGATAGGATAAGAATAGGACAGAATAAGAATAGGAAAGGATAAGAATAGTATAAGATAAGAATAGTATAGAATAAGAATAGGATAAGCATAGGATAGGATAAGTATAGGATAAGAATAGGAAGTTATTAGAAAAGGGTAAAAATAGGATAAGAATAGGATAGGATAAAAATAGGATAAGAATAGGATAAGAATAGGATAGGATAAGAATAGGATAAGAATAGGATAAGAATAGGATAGGATAAGAATAGGATAAGAATAGGATAGGAAAAGAATATGAAAAGAATAGGATGGGATTAGAATAGGTAAAGAATAGAATAAGAATGGGATAATAATAGGATAGGAAACGAATAGGATAAGAATAGGATAAGAATAGGATAGGATAAGAATAGGATAAGAATAGGATAGGATAGGAATAGGATAGGATAAGAATATGATAAGAAAAGGATAGGATTAGAATAGGATAAGAATAGGATAGGATAAGAATAGGATAAGAATAGGATAGGATAAGAATAGGATAAGAATAGGATAGGATAAGAATAGGATAGGATTAGAACAGGATAAGAATAGGATAAGAATAGGATAGGATAAGAATACGATAAGAATAGGATAGGATAAGAATAGGATGAGATAAGAATAGGATAAGAATAGGAAAGGCTAAGAATAGGATAAGAATAGGATAAGAATAGGATGGGATAAGAATAGGATAAGAATAGGATAAGAATACAATAGGATAAGAATAGGATAGGATAAGAATAGGATAGGATAAGAAGATGATAGGTTAAGAATAGGATAGGATAAGAATAGGATAAGAATAGAATAGGAATAGGATAAAAATAGGATAAGAATAGGATAGGATAAGAATAGGGTAAGAATAGGATAGGATAAGAATAGGATAGGATTCGAACAGGATAAGAATAGGATAAGAATAGGATAGGATAAGAATATGATAAGAATAGGATAGGATAAGAATAGGATGGGATAAGAATCGGATAAGAATAGGATAAGAATAGGATAGGCTAAGAATTGGATAAGAATAGGATACGAATAGGATGGGATTAGAATAGGATAAGAATAGGATAAGAATAGAATAGGATAAAAAAAGTATGGGATAAGAATAGGATAGGATAAGAAGAGGATAGGATAAGAATAGGATAGGATAAGAATAGGTTAAGAATAGGATAAGAATAGGATATAATAAGAACAGGATAGGATAAAAATAGGATAGGATAAGAAAGGATAAGAATAGGATAGGATAAGAATAGGATAAGAATAGGATAAGAATAGGATAGGATAAGAATAGGATTAGAATAGGATAGGATAAGAATAGGATAAGAATAGGATAGGATAAGAATAGGATAAGAATAAGAAAGGATGAGAATAGGACAGGATAAGAATAGGATAAGAATAGGATAGGATAAGAATAGGATAAGAATAGGATAGGATAAGAATAGGATAAGAATAGGATAGGATAAGAATAGGATAAGAATAGCATAGGATAAGAATAGGATAGGATTCGAACAGGATAAGAATAGGAAAAGAATAGGATAGGATAAGAATAGGATTAGATAAGAATAGCATAGGATAGGAATAGGATAAGAATAGGATAGGATAAGAATAGGATGGGCTAAGAGTAGGATAAGAATAGGATAAGAATAGGATAGGATAAGAATATGATAGGATAAGAATAGGATAGGATAAGAATAGGATAGCATAAAAATAGGATAAGAATAGGATAAGAATAGGATAAGCATAGGATAGGATAAGAATAGGATAAGAATAGGATAGGATAAGAATAGGATAAGAATAGGATAGGATAAGAATAGGATAAGAATAGGAAAGGATGAGAATAGGACAGGATAAGAATAGGATAAGAATAGGATAGGATAAGAATAGGATAAGAATAGGATATATAGAATATAGAATAGGATAAGAATAGGATAGGATAAGAATAGGATAAGAATAGGATAAGAATAAGGTAGGATGTAGGATAAGGTATAGGATAAGAGATAGGATAGGATAAGAATAGGATAGGATAAGAATAAGGATGATAGGATAAGAAATAGGATAGGATAAGAAATAGGATAAGAATAAAGATAGGATAAGGTAGGAAAAGGATAAAAGAATAGGATAAGGAATAGGATAGATAGGATAGGATAAGAATAGGATAGGATAAGAATAGATAGGATAGGATAAAAATAGGATAGAATAGGATAAAGATAGGATAAGAATAGGATAGGATAAGATAGGATAGGATAAGAATAGGATAAGAATAGGATTTTGATAGGATAAGAATAGGATAGGGTAAGAATAGGATAAGAATAGGATAGGATAAGAATAGGATAGGATAAGAATAGGATAGGATAAAGAATAGGATAAGAATAGGATAGGATAGAATAGGATAAGAAAAAGGATAAGAATAGGATAAGATAGGATAGGATAAGAATAGGATAGGATAGAATAGGATAGAATAGGAAAAGGATAAGAATAGGATAGGATAAGAATAGGATTAGGAAAGAATAAGAATAGGATAAGAATAGGATAGGATAAGAATAGGATAGGATAAGAATAGGGATAAGATAGGATAGGATAAGAATAGGATAGGATAAGAATAGGATAGGATAAGAATAGGATAGGATAGGATAAGAATAGGATAGGATAGATAGGATAAGAATAGATAGGATTAAGAATAGGATAGGATAGAATAGGATAGGATAGGATAGGATAAGATAGGAGGTTAGGATAAGAAAAGGGAAAAAATA